>JBBPBX010006981.1:24551-40552 GCA_038048925.1 Garcialebias charrua | reverse complement strand
AGTCAAAGTCAACTTTATTGTCAGAACTGCAATATGTACAGGACATACACAGGATTGAAATTGCGTTTCTCTCAGTCCCTCGGTGCAACAGTAACCATTTAAACACTAAAACACTGAAACATTTAATAAACATAAGCATAAAATAGTAAAAGTGTAACACTGTCCTGAGTTTTTGCATAGTAGTATAAAAGTATGAAAATTTACACCAACACTAATTCAACCTGAAGAGACTCACAAAACGAGAGAGAGAATTCATTCATTCATTCAACCTTTATTTAGTCAGGTAAATCTTATTGAGCCTCGAGGGCTCATTTACGAAAGCGACCTGCTACAAACTAAAGAATGATGAACATCAATGATACAAATACATTAAACAGTAAACAAAAGAAAATAAAAAGTAGCAAAAACATTATAAGGTAGATGTACAAAAAGAATACAATTAAAATGTTTTATTGATTAAGGTTTCTTTGGCGCTCGGACCCCGGCGGAGGGCATGCATACTGGACTGCTGAGAGCTTGAATGTCCGGCATAGGGAGATAGATTATGGATATCTATCCCCCGGGACCCAAACCCGGTGGTGGAGACGGGATCGCAGACGTCCAATCCAACCCACCGGTACGTGAATGCCGGCCAGCCAGCGGCCGACGGTGCCGGGCATCCCTGAGACGAACACCAGCGCAGAACCCCCATCCTGAGCAAGCACGAAGCGACAGTGGGAAGGAAAAACTCCCTCGAGAGGAAGAAACCTCCAGCAGAACCAGGCTCAGGACAAGCGGCCATCTGCCATGACCGGCTGGGTCGCAGGGAACAGGAAGCAGGAACGCACACAGCAGCAGGACCAAGACGAAGGCGAGCAGGACAACCCCAGGCGGCGGAGGCGGGACGAAGAACAGGGGAGAACCGAGGAACCAGAAACCCCGGGAGGAGACGGGGAGGTGGAGGGAGGCGACTAGACTGGCAACGGGCAAACAGGAAGAGCTGAGGAAAGGGGCGCCTCATATCCAGGTGGACAGTTGAGTGATTCGATGCAGCTGTATCCGGGTGGACAGTTGAGTGATTCGATGCAGCCGTGAGTCCTGTCATTGTTGAATTTGCGTCTTCGACTTCATAACACTAAACATTTAATGAACATAAGCATAAAATGAAATAATAAAAGTGTAATACAGGTAGTCCCCGACTTACGAGCGCTCTTACTTACGAGGTCCCGGACTTACGAGCATGCATCTCATTAAAAAAAGAAGTTTTTATTTATTTATTTTTTTAACTTTTTTTAAAAAACTTTTTAAAATGAATGCATGTACAGTACTGTACAGTCACCAAGCACCTAGCCCATCCCAACACAGCTCCCAAAGATGAAGGAGTGAGCTGAACTGTCTCCCCTCACACAAAGGGAGCCATCTCCCCCCACGGGAATGGAGCCCGCAGGGAGGAGGGACACAACTCAACTGACTCCTTAACTGTGTTAGGATAGGCCAAGCGCCTGGCGACTGTTTACTTTCATTGGAATTGTAGCTAGTTAGAACAAAAATGTTGTGTTTTAAAGATAAATTATGATTGAACTATGAATATTGTAATAATATTTATTTTTAAAGCAACCTGGCCATTTAAAATATATATTCTATTGAGAAACGCAACATTTTTACTTCATGCACAGATAGACGACAGGCTTGCTGGTTTGTAGAACTGCACATGTTCAGTTTTGTGACTCGATGTCTAATCTGAACTTGTGCAGAGATGAGTAGAAAGAAACTGCTGCTCAAAGGTGTAAAAAATAAATGGTTTGCTGACAGAGCATTGATCACACACTTGTGTTTTTGCTGTGTCCGTCTCCAGGCTTTGGGATGGTGTCCATGGCAGAGACAGGTGATCGCTACAGGAGGGGGATGGAAAGATGGCATGATTAGAATCTGGGACACGCAGTCGGAGTCGTGTGTGACTCATGTTAACACAAATTCACAGGTGCTTATGCCTCATAACCTATAAGGTTTTTATTGTGTCAAATGCTGCTTTATTTACTCATGAGTCCATTTGCAGATATGTTCTCTTCAGTGGGCTAAAAGGAAGAAAGCTCTTGTCACAGGTCACGGTCTTCATTCATTCATTCATTCAACCTTTATTTATACAGGCTAGCCTCGTTGAGTCACGGGGACTCATTTACAAGAGGGACCTGTCTCACTCACACCAAACATCCATCCACTCTCACACTCACACCTAGGGTCAATTTAGAGTCACCAATCAGCCTAACAAGCATGTTTTTTGGTCACGGTCTTCCTCATCATCAAATCACCGTGTGGAGCTGGGAGTTCCCTTCTCTCCACCAAATCTACCAACTCTCAGGTGAGGAAACCCTATAAAATACCTTAGATGTACTGCTTCTGCAGGAAAACCTATTTTTTAAACACATTAGCCCACCCTCTTAGGAATAAGGGTCATTAATTTGTCGTGCAATGATAAAATGTCACATCAGTTGACAGAGTTCAGTTTTTGTGACAGTTTGACTCATTCATACTCTGGGTCTTCAGTGAAAATGAAACTACGAACGAGTTGGAGCCTAACTTTGTCAGAATGTCACAGTTTACTGAGGTTATTTAAATTTCTGGGGCAAAGAATGGCTTGCCTGTCATAAATAATTTATAAAAGACAGCTGTGATGTTTGGTAATTAGTTTTTAAAAATTTGAACTTGATTCTCTCGAGGAAATATTCAGGCAATGTTAATGCAAGTGCTTATAAAAACAATAAAGTAAAAGAACAAACACTTTGCTCAAAAATAAGCTGTTGCCTTGTGTATTTTATGTGATAAACCAACACAAAGCGGTGCATAATTGTGAAATAGAAGAAAAACCGCTGTGCTACCAGAGCTGGCCATCTAGCGGCTGCAAATAGTAGCGTTCAATATTTTCCATGTCAGAATGAATGAAAGTGTCAGATGTCAGTCAAAAATTGGATTATAAATATGGGGAGTCGCTTCGGGGAAGTTGCAGGACTTGCATGTTTATGCATAAAGGTGTGACTTATATGCCAGAAAATACGGTAATTGCCACCACTGTAATTTGATGAACTTTTCAGGGATGTTTTACTCCACATGAAGAAGACGTATTAACCTAAAAAAATATTAGGCTGCAGTGGCCCATCACAGTTAGTGATGGATGCAGACAAACAAAACAGATCTTGTTATGGATAAAGAGCATGTTAGATGTTAAAGGGTACAAAAGTTCAGAACAATGATATGTTCAATTACTGAAAATGTAGTTGAACAAATGATGTTTTTATGTTGCTGCCAAAGACAAAATAAATATTTTACACTCAGCTGATGTTTGAAATGTTTTCACTCAAACTCCATACTGTATTTGCTTTTTACACCATGTTCTATGTTTTCATGTTTTAAAGTTGTTCACCTATCCTGTGCAAAAGCTTGTTTTGATCAGGAGTGTCTCATTAGTTTATATTTCTGGTTAAAATAAAAACTGTCACGTGTTTGTTTTGTAATGATTTCAAGGAGCTGAACACTGTTTTTGTCTTTTTTAGGTCATTCTCAGCGAGTCCTGGACTTGGCCATAAACCCTGACAACACTCATATTTTCTCTGCTGGAGCGGACCAGCACTTTTGTGTGTGGGATCTGTAGTTTCATCTGGCAGGTGACATTAAAAGTGTTTGCAGGATGACTTTAAAACACTTCTCATTTAGTCAGACTTGTGGGAAACGCTTTCACGCCCAGCTGGGTTTCATGCACATCATACAACTAACCACAACTCTGAGCTTGCTCATCCTCTGCATGCACAGTTGTCTGCATTATTTAAAGTCTTTAATTTTTTTTTTTTTATTATTATAATGAAACCGTAAGTACTGGATCAACATTTAGAGTTTATCCTTACTTACAAAACACTGACGTTTTTCCAGCATATTTAACCTCATTAAATAAACAGTGAAGTTATCTACATTCAGTGTGAAGTTTACTGTGTTATTTCTATTACCTGTTTGGTTTCCATTAAATATACAACATTTTAGTCAATGCTAGTTTTTTCTGAGAAATGAATTGGACTTGACTTTTGTTGATAATATGTGATTTTATGCAGTTAAATTCAATTCATTTTATTTATGTAGCTCGAAGTCGAAACAGAAATTGTCACAGGGCACTGTACAAAAACATTCACAAACATGATACAAGTCTATTGGTTAAAGTTATCTACCTAAGGAAGCAGCATATTGTGTTGAATCTTCACCTCATTGCAGTCTTCCATCCTGAGCAAGCACAAAGGCAAAGGTGGAAAGGAAAAATTCCTTTTAATAGGATGAAACCTCCAGCAGAACCAGGCAGGACAAGTGGCCATCTGCTTCGACTGGCTGGATTTGAGAGAACAGGAAGTAGAAACAGAGAAACACAGAATGACATGTCCAGGTGCATTTTCTGTTGGACAAAATACAAAAAACACATTCAGATAAAAATCAAAGTCAAAGTCAAAGTCAACTTTATTGTCAGAACTGCAATATGTACAGGACATACACAGGATTGAAATTGCGTTTCTCTCTCAGTCCCTCGGTGCAACAGTAACCATTTAAACACTAAACAATTAATAAACATAAAAAAAAATTACAAATACAAACAGGTAGAGTAGAGCAAATAAAGACAACTGCATAGTGAAGAAATGTGGTCAGTTTGTTCTCCAGTAGTCTAAGCCTATAGCAGGATAACTAAGGGATAGCTCAGGAAACCCAAGCTGGCCCTAACTATAGGATTTATCAAAAAGGAAAGTCTTAAGTCCAGTCTTAAAACTGGACAATGTGTCAGCCTCACAGACAGAAACTGGAAGTTGGTTCCACAAGAGAGGAGCCTGATAACTGAAAGATCTTCCTCCCATTCTGCTTTTGGAAACTAAGAACCACAAGTAAGCCTGCAGCCTGAGAGCCAAGTGCTCTGTTAGGAAAGTATGGAACAAAAATATTTATAATAAAAAATGGAGTTAGGTTGTTCAGAGCTTTGTATGTTAGAAGTACTTCGTAAGATTTTGATTTCTATTCTGAATTTGACAGGGAGTCAGTGGAGAGAAGCTAAAACTGAAAGTTATGCACCATAACTCATGTTCCCTGAAGGAAGGGAACGAGGTGCAACACTATTGCTATGGGAAATTGCACCCCCGCGCAATTACCTGAAGGAATACATTCACGCCTTTACGGCAGGGGCGTCAGCGTCACCCCAGAGACCCCGCCCTCTGGGTACTTAAGACGCGGACGCCCATCCTACTTTCTCCAAGTGCACTTCACCGAGCTTCAGCATTGAAAAGGGCCAACTGTGTTGCACCTCGTTCCCTTCCTTCAGGGAACATGAGTTATGGTGCATAACTTTCAGTTCCCTTATCAGTCAGGTCTCTCGGTGCAACACTATTGCTATGGGAACGTAATTCATTCACGCCCTTGAAATGCTCAGTAAAATGCTCAGCTTGTGAGAACTTCTGCCTTTACACATTAGGCATCTCTCGGCCGCTCTCTACAGTGTATTTAGAGGGCACAGCCTGAGAAAGAACGTCACATGCAGAAACATTCACCTGATGTTTCCGCTAGACGTATCTGTGGAGCTCCAGCTAGAGGCCGCACAGACGTGCGCCGCTGGTACGTTGCTCACCACCTCCTACTTCCTTGGATAATGTGGGAAGTGGGAAGAAAAAAGATCAAAGCCCCTTAGACTTCTGATATTTCAGATGGCACTATTGAGGTATAAACCCAGTTTTATACACAGGGTGACCTTTGACCTCTCAGGGGCAAATCTTTTGTACACACCGGGTGCACAGATAAGCTTAAAAAGTCCCTTATCTGCTACTGAGCAGATGATTCTTAGGACTGGCCAAGGGGCCCAGCCTGGGGCCAGAGGCCTGTTGGTGGGGAGGGAATCCCTTCCTCAGTGCGTTTCTCATGAGAGTATGTGCACCAAGGGTTCCCTTTTTCCCCTTTTCTTTTTTTTTAAGGAAACCGGTCAGGCCTGAGGCCTTCAGCCTGTCCCCTTCAGTGGCCAGGCTGAAAGCTGCCACAGCTCCGGACGTGGGTGGAGAAGCTGCCCATGTGCCTGGGTTAGCAGGTCCCTGTGAGAGGGCAACTGTCATGGTGTCCCTGACAGCATTGAAATCAGCTCCGGGAACCACAATTTCTGTGGCCACCTAGGGGCTATCAGTATCAGGGAGAGGGCTCCCCTGCGTACACGTTCCAGCGTCACCTGAATCAGAGGGACAGGTGGAAAAGCATAATACAGCACCCCTGCTGGCCAGTCATGGGCCAAGGCATCCGTTCCCAGCGGTGCGTCTGTCTCTTTTAGAGAGAAGTAGAGGTCACATTGTGAGCTGGTCCTGCATGCGAACAGGTCTACAGAGGCTCTCCCGTACCGTGACCAAATCTGATCCACGACCCGTGGGTTCAGCCTCCATTCTGATGCCAAGAGAGGTCCTCTTGAGAGAGCGTCCGCTCCGTAGTTCAACTCGCCCGGGATATGAGTCGCCCCAAGTGACAATATCCTTGGGGCACACTACGTGAGCAGTTTCTGTGTCGGACCGAGGAGGGCTCGGGATCTTGTCCCTCCTTCCCTGTTGATGAAGAACACCGTGGTCCTGTTATCTGATTTCACTAGGACATGCTGCCCTGCAATCAGACCTTTTCTAAAAAAGTATTTCATTGACAGGAATACGGCCCACAATTCCAGGAAGTTGATGTGTAATCTTGCTTCCTGCTGCTTTCAAAGGCCTTGGGCATTCTGATTTCTGCAGACTGCCCTCCATCCTGTTTTTGAGGTGTCTGTCGTGATAACTACACTGGATGACCCACGTCCCAACGGGATCACTTCCGTGAACACGGACAAGTCCCTCCATGGTTCTAGGGCCTTCAGGCATTCTGAACCGATCCGAATATTCCTTGCTCGCCTAAAAGGGGCAGGGTGTTTCTGTTGGTTTAGCCACATTTGCAAGGCTCGCATTTTCAACAGTGCGTGTGGCACGCAGGGTATAGCCGCCGCCAAGAGGCCCAAGAGGCGTTGGCATGTTTTTAGGGGAACCCGCTGATTCAGTCTAAACTTTGCCAGGCAATGGCGAATTGAGGAAATGCGTTCCTCTGAGAGTCATGCTCTGTACCGGGCGGTGTCGACCTGTACTCCCAGAAATACGGTAATCCGTGATGGAGTCAGGTCGCTCTTTTGCAGGTTTATTACAAAACCGAGAGCCTCCAGGTGAGAGATCACCCTACGGGAGTGCGACTGAGCCTGCATTTTGCTTCCAGCCAGAATCAGGAGGTCATCCAGGTAATTCATAATTCTGACCCCAGAGAGGCCAGTGCTGCGTTCAGACATTTTGTAAATGTGCGCGGAGCAGTCTTTAAACCGAAAGGTAAAGCCCTGAATTCGTATGCTTTCCCTTCGAATTCAAAGCGGAGGTATTTTCTGTGTCTCCTCCACACGTTCACGTGGAAATAAGCGTCTTTTAAATCCACGGTGTATGCGTAGTCTCCTGGTCTTACAGACTGGAGGACTTGTCGCAATGTGAGCATCTTGAACTTGAATGTTTTTATTCTCTTGTTCAACGTCCTGAGATCGAGGATCGGCCTAAGGGAATGATCTCTTTTGGGCACCAGGAAGTACTTGCTGTAGTGACCGGAACGTAGTTTGTGTTTTGGAACAATACTTATTACCCCTTTCTGTAGCATCGTTGATACTTCCTCCCTCAGCACGTGTGCACGTGCTGGGTTGATGTTCGACTGCAGCACCCCTGTGAAGGGGGCGTCCCTTGAGGAACTGTAGCCTAAGCCCGTGAAACACAGTCGTCATGATCCATTCGTTTGGCAGACCCGCCCTCCAGGCCTGGGCGTGCGCCGTGAGCCTAGAAGGCATGTTTATCTGTTGTTTGTTTTGTGTGTGCACGGGAGGGGTGGCCTCTGACCCCTCTCGGGTGCTCCAGAGCAAGCTGGTCTGTCCGACAGAGGACGCTGCGAGGTCTGACTGCCTCAGGCAGAGCTCGTGCGTCCTGCTGCGGTTCATAGTCTGACCTAGTAGTTTGTGTTTCACAAAGGTGGGGCTTGAGTCAAGAACCAGGGCGGACTGTGCTTTGGTACTTTTATTTTTGTGTATGGATGAACAAGTGTTTGTTTTTATTGCACACACAGTAGATGAGTCATGTTTCGTGCACACATACATGTCACCAGCTCCTTGTAACGTTTTACAAACAAAGTCTGGGCTCAAAAAGTTAGGTTCCCGTACCACTTGGTCGGGCAAACCTGTAAAATTATGATCTTGTCCTGTTTCATCAGGCCCGGATCTGCTTCCCGCCTGGGTTTACCGAAGAGGTTCTCGGCCGAGCCGCCTGGCGATGAAAAGGCTCCCCGTCGCAGGCAGGTCTCTTCTGCGGGGGGCGACGTGTGGACTCCCTGGGGTGGGCAAAACCCTTTCTTAGCAGCCCCTCACGGAGGGCTTCCGCCTCTTTACGCCTTTGCTTCAGCCTGGCCTGGATGCGTTCCAGAGCTCCCCTAAAGAGTCCCATCAGGTGTTGAAGAAAGAGGGACCTCTGACCTTCCGGGAGGTCCGTCAAAGTCATCTACAGGTGGCGCTGGGCGACAACCATTTCTGCCATCGATCTGCCCTGTGTGATGGCTATTGTCCCCATCATGCGGAGCACGAAGTCAGAGGCCCTGCGGGCCTCCTCCAGGGCCTCTTCTGTGGCCTGTTCATTTGTTGTTACGTGGAGCTCCTGCAACTTTTCAGCCAGGTACGCCTGCATCATGGTCGAAGCGTTCATCACGCGCGCCGCTAGGCCCTGAGCTCGGTAAAACTTGTCAAGCTGTTTCACCGAAGCGCGGAAGGCCTTGCTGGGCAGTGCTGGCCTCGCGCCCGCTGTTGCGGGTGCCAGATGAGATACCAGGGTCTCCTCTATCTGCGGGGTGCTGGCGAGTCCTGCTGCCTCCATCCCTGCGACATCCAGGAACCGAGAGAGCGGCAGCATCATGGGAGCTCCGGGTTCAGCCCAGGAGCGCGTGAGCTCCATCAGGAAATCCAGAAAAATGGGCATTCTTTGCCTCGTTGTCGGCTATTGTTTCACATAATAATAATTTCCCGCCAGCCTCGTAACCTGTTGGCGAGGCGTGGGGTCTGGCCACGCGACCTGCAGCACGTCCGCGGTCCTACGGCACAAGTCGAACAGAGCAGGGACCGACGTGTCCAATTCCGGCGGTACTGGCGCTAGGTTTTGGGAGGAGTCCACACTTTCCCCCTCGTAACCGTACTCGGCGTCTTGGTCAGACACTTCGGGCGTCGAGTCCCCGACCGGGACCGACGTGTCCAAACCATTTTCTCCCCCGACCTGACCGTTGCATTCCAGGTCTGTGTTCTCGAGCTCCGGTTCGGGAGCGAGTGGTTCTGTTGGGCCTGTGGCCTTCCGCACCGCAGCCTCGCCCATTGCTTTAGCCACTGCGTCCACACGGCACTTTCTCACGACCACCGGCATCCGGCTGCAATGTGGGTAGGAGTCGGGGATCCCAGAATTCCTGAATCAAGATAAGGTTTCTTAAGTAAAGGTTTAATTATGGCGAACTTAAAAGCACTGAGGTACCGTCTTTTCCGGATTATAGGTCGCACCGGAATATAGGTCGCAGTGTCCAATTATTGCCAAAAAATTAGAAAAATTCTTAAATAGGTCGCACCGGATTATAGGTTGCACCTACGTCACAGCCAACGTAACGCGTCATCCACCGCTGACGCGCCGCGTGACCGCTGAGTCAACCCGGCAATATGGACCGAGTGTTTAGCTCTGTTGCTAATTTCTGCTAACAGAAGCTAACACGGGACTCCGCCTCTCAGAACACGAATAAAAAATCGAATTTTAGTTCAAATGTTTTCTCGAGACCATAGTAACGTACATTAAAGCTTCTATAATTACACTCTGTAAGCAGAAAAAATATACACCAAGTGGTTTCGAAACTAGGGGTGTAACGGTACGCTAAAATCACATTTCGGTTCGGTTCAACTACAAGGAGAGCTCGGTTCGGTTTATTTTCGGGTTTTTTCGGTACAAATTTTTTTTTTTTTTTTTTACAAAATAAAGACTTACAAAATGTTTATTTTGAAAATGTGCCAAAAATATGTTTGTATTGTATTGTAGTAATAAATAAAAGTGACCCATTTGGATGATATTTTAAATAAACAGCACTCTACAATAAATAAACTATATGAACAATAATAAAAATCTTAATAAATGCAATAACAGTCAGAACCAGAACAATAAGCAGCAACAGACTGTTTACAATCTAACTAATCAAGTTTTTGTTCAGTAGCAGCAGTGTGGCTGTATTTGTCCTCATTACTGTACTCACAACTTCTTCTTGGTGGGACAGGTGGGACTGTGGGAACAGTTCAGAGTTCAGTTCAGTCATCACTTAGCTGCAGGTGGATTTACCTCTGTCACAGACTGGAAATAAAAAACAAAAGAGATTAAAAAAACAAGTTAATAAGATTATGATTTAAAAAAAAGATTATTTAGATAATAATAAAACAATACCTCTTGAACAATTGAATCTCTCACTCTTCATCATCATGGCAGGCAGGGCTTTAATCTGGTCCAGGGCTTGTTGTTGACAACATCAGTTAGTTTTTTCATAAAGAGCTGAACTTTTTGAAGTGTTGACGTGATGAATGTCTCATAGCGACGCTCAGTAACTTTAAACCCTGCGCATATAACAACGTTCAGACAGATTCAGTGATTTAAAAACTCATACAGCTTGTGTTATTGCTCTGGACCGCTGTGATTACCTGATGAAGGAGTTTTAATGCAGCTGCTGTTCACGTTCGGATGAAGTAGTTTTAATACAGCTGCTGTTCACGTTCGGATGAAGTAGTTTTAATGCAGCTGCTGTTCACGTTCGGATGAAGTAGTTTTAATACAGCTGCTGTTCACGTTCGGATGAAGTAGTTTTAATACAGCTCTTCGTTCACGTTCGGATGACAGTTTCCAGCGCGTTCACGTGACGTGTTGCTGCTGCGTCACTCAAGCAGCTGCTGCAGAGTCTTCATGAAACAAAGTCCACACAAGCTGCGCGTGCGCTCATCTTTTAACAAGAAGGAGACCGCACGAGATGCTAACGGCTAAATGCTGCGCGTGCCACGCGAAAATAGCTCCGTGCTGAAACGCGCCCAGGAAATTTTGTTCCGCGGTGCATATATTCCCCTGTTAAGAACGTTTAATGAGTGAAAAAATAACCGAAACGGTACGCAGGTGGACCGAACCGAACGTGGTGTACCGAAACGGTTCGGTAAACCCATTACAACCGTTACATGCCTATTCGAAACTATTTATAACGTAAAGAGAAGTACACAGATAAAAAACGAATGCTAACACGAGACGAGTCCGCTTCTGACACGAATAAAAAATCGAATTTTATGTCAAATGTTTTATCGAGACCATAGTAACGTGCATTAAAGCCTTATAATTACACTTTGTAAGCAGAAAAAATATACACCGATTGGTTTCGAAGCTATTTATAACATACCGTAAACAGATATACATCCATAAGCCAACGAGCTATGCTAATAAAAGATCGTTTTATTTTATTTTATCTCAAACATCTAATAAAGCTACTCACTTGTAAACGTCCACACTGTGATTCCATTCCATTCTGTAAGTTTCAGAAAAATCCGCTGAGTGGTTCTTGACTTATCTTGCTGACAAACAGCAAACAAACAGAGCTAACAAAGCTACATCCATATACCAGGAGGCCGACAGTCAGTCCGAGCAGAGGAGCTTTTTTTCGGGCACATGAGCTGGAAACGGTCTTCTTCTTCTTCTTGGGTCAGTGTACTCCTCTGGAAGTGGTACTGCATTGCGCCCCTAGCGGCCGAAAGTGGTACTGCACCATTTTCTGCCAAACTGAAAAGGCTCATAACTGAGTCAAAAATTGGTCTAAAAATATGGGGAAAAAAATCCATAAATAGGTTGCACCAGATTATAGGTCGCAGGCCTTGAAAAAACCATAAAAAGGTGTGACCTATAATCCGAAAAATACGGTACATAAACACAAATTATGCAGATCCAAAATGGGGATATTAATTAGGGGAAATACTTCTTTAAACAGTCTGGTTGGGATAGGATCTAGCAAACGTGGACGGTTTGGATGAAGCTATTATTTTTGACAATTCAATTCAGTTTAGATAGATAGATAGATAGATAGATAGATAAGATAGATAATAGGATAGATAGATAGATAGATAGATAGATAGATAGATAGATAGATAGATAGATAGATAGATAGATAGATAGATACATACAATTGCTCACTATGTATTTATTCATGACTACGTGTGGATTTATCTGAAGTGTTAGTAACATTTTTCTTCAAAGGTGCAGGACTTCAAGTACTTGGGGTCCACTGTCCAGGAAAATGGGAAATGTGGTAAATAAGTGAAAAAGGGAGTCCAGGCAGGATGGAGTGGATGGAGAAAAGTTTCAGGAGTGATTTGTGACAAAAAGGTGTCAGCAAAGGTCAAAGGGGCATGAGGCGATGTCATGTTTTCCTTCCAACAACACAGAACCATCAGCCCCGGGTTTTTTCCCCCACGACATTCACACAGCATCTTAGGAAATAAAGCTCAAAATGTTTGTTTAAAATGTTAAACGGGAGAATGTTAGAGGCGTTTAGTTAGAGACATTTAAAATTCTTTGTTTTATTCTTTTATTCATGTTTTATCATTTTAAACTGAACTCTTTTAAACTTTACTCTTCAGTTTCATCAAGTGTCTTGAGTTTCACAGGGTTTATTGTGACCTGACCTCATTCCTGTTTTTAATCGGTGCACAAGCTGATTATAAGAAACTGTTCATGCCTGCACAATAAACTATTAGCTTCCCAAGAACAGACAAAACACGAGATGTTCAACCCAGCTTTATCCCCTGAGAAGATGTGATGAAACTTGTGTGTTTGACCTTGCTGATTACTGTTTTTCTCTGTTACTTGCCTGAATAAAAGACGGACTCGAACTTCAGCAAGTTGGAGTTCATTCTGATCTTGGTCAGGGTGAATTTCTCTCTTTGCAAAGAGCCGTTCAAAACCTCACTCTGATGTCTTGTGTGAATTATTTTAATTTAGGTTCAAGGGAAAAAAACTACAGGGTATCACACTTCTCATTTAGTCAGACTTGTGTGAAACATGCTTTCACACCCAGCTGGGTTTCATGCACATTTTGTTTCATGCACTCTGTCATACAACTCTGAGCTTGCTCATCCTCTTCATGCATAGTTGTCTGCATTATTTAAAGTTTTTAATTAAATTTTTTTTTTAACTGTAATGAACCCGTAAATACTGGATCAACATTTAGAGTTTATCGTTACTTACAAAACACTGACGTTCTTCCAGCATATTTAACCTCATTAAATAAACAGTAAAGTTATCTACATTCAGTATGAAGTTTACTGTGCTAATTATATTACCTGTTTGGTTTCCTTTAAATGTACAACATTTTAGTCAATGCTAGTTTTTTTCTGAGAAATGAATTGGACTTGACTTTTGTTGATAATATGTGATTTTATGCAGTTAAATTCAATTCAGTTTATTTATGCAGCTCCAAGTTGAAGCAGAAATTATCACAGGGCACTGTACAAAAACATTCACAAACATGATAAAAGTATATTGGTTAAAGTTATCTACCTAAGGAAGCAGCATATTGTGTTGAATCTTCACTTCATTGCAGTCTTCCATCCTGTGCTTGCACAAAGGCAACAGTGGAAAGGAAAATTTCATTTTAATAGGATGAAACCTCCAGCAGACCCAGGTAGGACAAGCGGCCATCTGCTTCGACTGGCTGAATTTGAGAGAACAGGAAGTAGAAACAGAGAAACACAGAATGACATGTCCAGGTGCATTTTCTGTTGGAAAAAATACAAAAAACACATTTAGATAAAAATAATTACAAATACAAACTGGTAGCAAATAAAGACAACTGCAGAGTGAGGAAATGTGGTCAGTTTGTTCTCCAGTAGTCTAAGCCTATAGCAGCATAACTAAAGGATAGCTCAGGAAACCCAAGCTGGCTCTAACTATAGGATTCATAAAAAAGGAAAGTCTTAAGTCCAGTCTTAAAACTGGACAATGTGTCAGCCTCACAGACAGAAACTGGAAGTTGGTTCCACAAGAGAGGAGCCTGATAACTGAAAGATCTTCCTCCCATTCTGCTTTTGGAAACTAAGAACCACAAGTAAGCCTGCAGTCTGAGAGCCAAGTGCTCTGTTAGGAAAGTATGGAACAAAAATATTTATAATATAAAATGGGGTTAGGTTGTTCAGAGCTTTGTACATTAGAAGTACTTTGTAAGATTTTGATTTCTATTCTGAATTTGACAGGGAGTCAGTGGAGAGAAGCTAAAACTGGAGTTATGATCTCTCCTACCAACTCTTAATAAAACTCTGGTAGCAGCAGTTTGGATCAGTTGAAGAGGCCATGAGAACATCATTAGTAACTCAATTCACAACGACACATCATATATTTTGGCACTAGTTTGGCCAAAGAACAGGTATGAATCACAGACTTTTCAAAACTCAACGTATTTATTTTCTTTGCATTTGCTTTTAGCTGTTCTCACCTGCTGCACCCAGTGATAATGATCTTTATTAATGTAAGACACCACAAAACCTCTGCCACTGCCGCAGAAAACAATAAATTAAGTTGGTTCTGATAAACACCCTTCAGCATCAGATATCTTTATTATGACTCATGTATGTCCAAGGTCAGACCACATCATTGGAGACAAATGTATAAAAGCCTGGGTTAACGTCCAGAGAAGGTGTGATCATTATCAGATCAAGCACAGAGGAGGAGATGTTTTCTCTGAGAGCTTCTGTTGCGTTCCTCTCCTTGACCTTTCTCCTTGTTGTCAACTTGAGTGAGTAATTATTCCTTAAGTGCAGTTATTTTGTCAGGATTTATTATATTTATTAGTTTTAACCATGCAAATTATCTTTTTATGTGTTTTGTGTTAGCTCAAGGGTCTAAGATTATCAATGGGAACGAAGTGCAGCCACACTCGCTGCCTTTCATGGCTCTGCTGAAGTCAGATGCTCCAAACTGCGGAGGAACTTTGATCGATCCAAAATGGGTCCTGACTGCTGCACACTGCACCGAGTAAGAATTTAAACATAACATCAAACAGAAAAGCAGAGATAATTTCACAATCTGAATAATATTTCATTTGAAAATCAACCTCCATGCCTCAAAGCTCACAAGAAACACACATTTTCTACAAAACTGACAGCATTAAGAATTTATATGTAACTCTTACTTATTCATCATCTACATGACAGTCACTGAAGTTTTTACTTGGTTATATATCCATTTGTTGGTAACTTTTGTTTAAAAAGAAGAAGAAGAAGAAGAATCAAAGACTTATCGTCTATAAAAAAAATGATTTCATGATAATCAGCAAATTACCATTCTGAATATTTTTAAATATGAAATCAGTTTCTTAAAATCATCACAGCATTAATATTGTAAACAAATTAAAACGTCTCCCCTCCCATATCTCTCTTTTGCAGCACTGAAACTGTACTGCTGGGAGTACACAAAATAAAAAAAAAAGAAACACGTTCCAGGCAAGTCCGAAAGGTAAAAAGAAGCATTCCTCATCCCTACTATGCCGAATGTGCATCTCTCAACGACCTCATGTTGCTCGAGGTAAGATGACAAAACAGGTAGTCTGCTGTCACACTCACACACACAGACACACGTTCTTGTAAACATTGTTTGGGGACTTTGCATTGACTTCTATTCATTTCTATAGCCTAAACCTGACCTTACCCTAAACCTAACCCCTAATCCCCCAACAAGACTTCTCCTTAGGGACCTGGCTTTGGTCCCCATAAAGAGAACTTGGTTCACACAATGCATAATTTTTTGTAAAATTAGTCCCTACAAGGTAACCTGAAACAAACACGCACACACACACACACACACACACACACACACACATGCACGCACGCACGCACGCACGCACGCACGCAC
>JBBPBX010006981.1:14145-24439 GCA_038048925.1 Garcialebias charrua | reverse complement strand
TCCAAAAAAGCTAAGTCTGGTCCTCTGGACATTCAAAAAACAAAACAAAACAAAGCAAAAAAAAAAAACTGTAGAAACGTTTTGTCTTTCGTCCGAAAGACTTCCTCAGTCTGAGAAGCTGAGTTCAGTTCAGTCTTATAAAGAGCACCCTCCCACAGTGGATCAACCAGTTGGCTGATGACAGCCGAAACCAAGGTATTGTTTCTATCGTCTCAGAGCAGATTAAAGCAACACACCTTTATAACTATGCAGTGATTTGTGTTATTGCTGTGCAATATATATTTTGTTTTCCAAATAATTTGCAATATTTATTTAATTGTTTTATAATTTATATATAAAAAAGTGTGTATTTGTTCCAGCTTGATGAGCCAGTGAAGGAAACCATGTGGGTCAGTGCTCTCAGGCTGAAGGATCATGTCGACGATCCAAAAGGTGGCTCCAGCTGTCTGGTGGCTGGATGGGGAAGAACAAACTACAACAAGCGAAGGATGTCAGATGTTCTGATGTCCGTCAACGTGACGGTGATCGACAGAGATAAGTGCAACTCTGCTCAATTTTATGGCTGTATCCGTAAGATCTACCCTAACATGATCTGTGCTGGTTCTGATGGTAATAAGGTTGCAGACACCTGCCAAGTAAGTGCAACTCACTGCCTTTTATTTTAATGTTAAATGAAATGATTGATTAAAATGACTAATATGTGTTTTTTTAATCTCCAGGGGGATTCAGGAGGTCCAATAATATGTGGTACAGCACTGGTATGAGTCACTTCTTTTGGAGTAAAGTGTGGAATAAAACACAAGCCTGGAGTGTACTCTTTTCTCACAGGAATTCAACTGGACTGGATCAAGGAGACAATGAAGATGGCTGAAATATAATTATGCTGTTTTTCTAAAGGAGGGTTAACTCTTTTCTTTTCACATGCTGTTATGCTTTTCTTTGTTTTTTTTTTTTCAATAAAAATAGCATTACTGAAAATTATGAAAATATTTTTGTGTCTTTCTGGTTGAGTTTATATAACAACACTTCTTGAATGTTGTGACATTCATGGGAAACATTTGTTGCCCGATTTGGTGACTCAAACTAAACTGCACTGTTTTCTTGAGACCTCTGCCAAAATGTTTTTTTCAAAATCTTCAGAATGCAAAAAAACTCCTTTTTTTATCCTTGTGTTGGTTTGGTTTTCCAATGTACAGGCTTCAAACTTTAGAAATCACATTTTTACAATATATCATTTAATATAAATTACAATCAACAGCAAATAAATCATGATGTACAAACTTTAATATGAAATATTTACTTCCAGAAAACACCAGAACCTTGCCTTTTGGCTATTGCCAATTTCTGGAAAGAGCATTTCTGCAAAAATTAAACAAGGATTCAAGGTTCTTTATTTGCTATACACAGCATGTGGTGGAACAAAATTGTGTACACAGGGTCCCAGTTACATCCAACAAAAATATAAAATGTAAAAGAAAAACAGTAATAAATTCTAAGATATGAACAAAAAAAAAAACCTAAATCTTCCGGTAAGATGGCGCCCATGTACATGGCTTGCAATCCACCTCTGCTGACGGTGTTCTGGTTTTGTTCGTTTTTCATCTGGGACGTAAACGCACTACTGGTGTATGATCGACAACAGCTCCTGGATCTTCGTTTTTCTGCCGCCAATGTCTCTTATTTGGATCATTATGAGCGTACCTCAGGAACCCCCCTCTTCCCCCATTGCTGGTGGACCCATCTGTTTACCTCCGCTGCGCCCTTCACCTGCCTGCCCAGAGATATTGCTCCAGATGCTGGGGAAAATGAGCTGGCCGGCTGGTGAAGCTCAAAGCTCTGCATGCTGCATCTTCCTCTCCAGCTGATGGTCATGGTGTCCATCATCAGCCTCCCGCGTGCCCAGACCAGGTAAACAACAGGAGTTGTCGACCGGTGCAGCGCACTGCTCGACCCGGAGGAGCTGTTATTGAAAATCTGCAGCCGCTGGCGCGCGCTCACTCCACCGCTGCTGGGTCCACCTCGGACAATATCAGAATGTGTGTTGTCAACGCAAGATCTGTCACCAACAAAACTTTCATTCTCAGGGATTACTTTCAAGAGCACGATTTGGACTTTTTCTTTTATCACAGAATCTTGGATGTCGCCGGATGAGTCCAGTGCCTTGACAGAATTATTACCACAGAACTGTCTGTATTTTAACGCCCCGTGGCCATCAGGCCAGTGGTGGATTATTAACAATATTCAAATCATCTTTTGACTGCAAACAACTGCCCATCCCGGTTTCCTGCTCCAGTTTTGAGCTGACTTTCTTTGAACTTGACCATTCACCTGTGACTTTATGTGCACTCCTCTACCGCCCACCTTGGTCTACAATGAATTTTCTGATTTCTTGGCTGAAATCACACCAAAATATGACTGTGTAGTCATTATTGGTGATTTTAATTTGCATGTGTGCTGTCATGAGAAGCCCTTGGTTAAAGACTTTAGATTTATTGGACTCATTTAATCTAAATCAACATGTAAACAGTCCTACCCAAGAGCGCGGACATACACTGGACCTTGTTTTAACTCGGCATGTAATCTTGAAATCTGTGACAATGTGTTTTCAGACCACATGCCAGTCTGGTTTGAGTTCACCCTCCCCCATCTAACTCCTAAGCCATGCCATTAACCATTTCACTGCCGCACGTTTCACTGATGTTTACAACTCTGAAATGATCATTCAGCCCCCGGTGTTTCTCTCATCCACTGAGGAGCTGACATCCCAGTTCAACTTTGTCTGTTTAAAGGCTCTGGATCATGTTGCTCCTGTTAAATCTAGAAAATCAAAACTCAGAGCAGAACCTTGGCTGAATGACGTCACCAAGGCCATTAGGCAGCAGTGCAGGAGGGCGGAGCGCAAATGGAGAAAAGACAGGCTGCAGGTCTCTTTTCAAATACTAAAAGAGAGTTGGCGCCGTTATCAGAAAGCAGTAAAAACTGTTAAATCTCAATACTTTTCAGATATCATTACCCCAAACTCTCACAATCCACGAGTCCTGTTCTCCACCCTAAACTCTGTTCTCTACCTCACTGAAGCATCACCTCTGGAAGCCTCGACTGAGCTGTGCAAGAACTTCCTTCATTTCTTTTTAGAAAAAAATTGCGACCACCTGGGCTCTCATTTCTCCTCTTAACTCATGATCCATCCTTCTTACCTCAATCTGTAACTGTATTTGACCATTTTGAATCAATCCCTCTATCTTCTCTAGAGCAGGTCATGTGCAACTTGAAACTATCTGGTTCCCGCTTTGATGTGGTCCCCCCTCGGCTACTAAATGAGGTTTTTCCTACTTTAGGTCCTTCCATTCTTGCTATTGTGAATAGCAGTTTATCCACTGGCGTGATACCAAAAACATTTAAACATGCTGCTGTTCAACCCCTCTTGAAAAAAACAAACCTTGACCCCTCGGTCGTATCCAACTTCAGGCCTGTCTCCAGACTCCCATTTGTTTCTAAACTTCTGGAAAAAATAGTTGAGTCCCAGTTGAAATGCTTCCTGGAGGATCACGTTATCCTTGAGTTATTCCAGTCTGGCTTTAAACCTCTCCACAGCACTGAAACTGCCCTACTGAAGGTTTTTAATTGCATCTTCTTATCCACAGACTGGCGATTCTGTGTTGCTTGTCCTATTGGACCTTACATCCGTTTTTGACACCATTGGCCATGAGATCCTCATTGCTAGGTTGGAGCAGTGGGTGGGTATCACAGGGTCAGCCCTCAATTGGTTCAGATTCTACCTCGCTGACAGATCATTTTGTGTTTCCATTAAATATTTTAGTTCTGCAGTAGCAGCACTTAAATGGGGGGTTCCACAGGGATCCATCCTGGGTCCTCTTCTATTCTCTTTATACCTGCTGCCACTTGGTTCCATTTTCCAGAAACACAACATATCTTTTCACTTTTACGCCAATGACTGTCAAATTTACTCCCCCCTAAGACACAATGGTACATGCTCTATTCAACCTCTGTTCGACTGCCTGGCTGACATCAGGGACTGGATGGCTATACATTTCTTAAGTTTCAATGAAAAGAAGTCTGAAGCCATGTTGTTCCCTCTTAACGACACAATCACAAACCACTGCATTAACCTTTCTGCACTAGACCTGTCTGAAAAACAAAAAGTCAAATATGGGAGTGATAATGGATTCTTCCATGAAACTTAACAGTCATGTAAATAGGATCGTTAAATCTTGTTTTTCCAGCTGAGGCGACTGTCTAAGCTGAAGCCCATAATATCCAAAAATATCCTGGTGTAATTATTGAGGGATGGAGTGTCACTGAATTGCCAACACACTGAGAAGTTTTAAAATGTTTATTGTAATATAGAGAGCTGGATCAGGTTCTACAGGTCACTGGGATCAGGAGCTCTAAACAGGAGAGGAGAAGGTTAGCAACTGGAGTGAACAGATGAGGTTTTTATTTTGAATGAGTTGACTAACCTTCTTAGAGTTTGATTGGTCCGGGTTGACTTCCTGATAGACGTTGAGCGTCTGAGATTTGGTCCGTAATCACTTCTGTGTTTGAGGTGGTTGATCCAGAAGGACTTTAGTCCATGGGTTATCCGAGTTCCAATCCAGGGTCATGCACAATAATCCAGAAGACAGAGACAGGTTAGGAGGAGCAGGCGTCTTACTGTCATGAATTGGCGTGTGGTTGAGGATGATCCCAGTTGTGCAGACAGGCAGACACTCGGAGGCACGAGTATAAAATCCAAAAATGTTTAATCACAAAGTTCAAACAAAGACGTGGCAGTAATCACAAAAACTCAAAGCACAGACATGGCAGTGATCCATATGAACTAATGACCACAGCTAGAACTGGTGCAAAACACTAGAACTCAAGGACTGACGTGGAGGTACTCACGTAACCAAGAACCAGTAGCTGAGCATGGACACAAGGACACAACACCAGGGAACAGGACGAATGGCCCGACACTTACACACACACGCACGCAAACTAATATACACGCCCTAATTATCTACAATCACAAACACCTGAGACATAAGCTGAAACTTTACACCAGGACTAGAAACTACACTGAGTAAACAAACATGGACCAAACTATAATAAACAAACAAGGATTACACTAGAATTAAAGAACAGGACAGGAACAAGGGAAACTAATAAAACGAACAGATGACTAATAAGAAATTAAACTGAGTAAACAATCTATAATCACAAACACCTGAAACATAAACTAAAGCTACACCAGGACTGGAAATTAAACTGAGTAAACAACCATGGACCAAACTAGAAGTACCTAAATAAAACTAACATAGATGACTGATAAGAAATGCAGATGGTGCCATCCGTAGATGGCGCCAGCCTGACAGTACCCCCCCTCAAAGACGCCCCCAGGCGACCCCAAAGAACAACCCCAAAAACCAGGGCGGGCGGAGGGAGGAACCACAAGGGCGGCGGGCAACACGGAAACACAAGGAAGAAGAACAAAACACAAGGGCAGGGGACACAACGCAAGGACAAAAAACCAAAAACTGACAGGAACAGGACCTGGGACAAAAGCCAAACACAAGGCCAAACGAGAAAAAACGTGAAAGAACAGCACTAAACCAAACCGAAGAAACCACCCAGAAGGGAAACAAAAACAAAACCTATACACCCCAATGGTCCCACATAGCGGCCAGGACTCGCCGGCACCGTCATCGTCGTCGTCGGGACCCTCGTCGGAACAGGATACGTGAGGGGCATCCTCCAGGACCCCCTCGGAACAGGATAAGGCGTCCGGACCCTCTGAGGACGTGGAGGCGTCCGGACCCTCTGAGGACGTGGAGGCGTCCGGACCCTCTGAGGACCCTCTGAGGACGTGGAGGCGTCCGGACCCTCTGAGGACGTAGAGGCGTCCGGACCCTCTGAGGACGTAGAGGCGTCCGGACCCTCTGAGGACGTAGAGGCGTCCGGACCCTCTGAGGACGTAGAGGCGTCCGGACCCTCTGAGGACGTAGAGGCGTCGGACCCTCTGAGGACGTAGAGGCGTCTGGACCCTCTGAGGCTGGAAGCAGGGCAGCAGTGCCCCCTGGAGCCGGAGACAGGGCAGCGCCCTCTGGCTGAGAGAACACTGGCCAACAGGAAACGAGAGACCTCTGGCTCTGGCTGGTTCATAACATCAGCATCATCTGTGGCATCTGCGCCCTCTGTAGCACTCATAACGTCAGCACCCTCTGTAACGCTCGTAGCATCTGCATCCTCTGTGGAAACTGGAGATAATTCAACAGGAAAACAAGGGCAAAAGGTAGAATGTTTTGAATAAATAGTCTTCAAGGACCTAATTAAAGTTAACAGCCGTGCGAAATCAGGATCTCTTGGAAGGAAGCTTCCTTGGTTTCACAGTTGAATGTGCTACAAACGTGTGTGGGTTTAAGTGCCCCTCCTGCTGCTGTCCTGCTGGGACGTCACAGCAAACGGGCTCTGGGATGCCCCCACCGTTGTACCGTATTCTCCGGCGTATAAGTCGCACCTTTTTGCCTACATTTCTAAGCCCTGCGACTTATAGGCCGGTGCGACTTATACGTCGATTTTTCCAATATTTTGGTCATAATTTGACTTTGGTCAAAAACTCCAAAAATGGTGCAGTACCAGTTTCGGCCGCTATGGGCGCTAAGAAACCCTTTACAGTACCTACACTGTTGACATCTGCCTGGTCCAAAAATGGTGCAGTGACACAGAAGATGAAGACTTCAATGGTTTTGAATAAATAAATAAAAACCATAAAATAAATACAGTATCTGTTTCTGTCATCATTTTAAACTGAGACACGTTTTTTACTGTAATGTCAGCTAATAAAAATATATTTTTATGTGTTTATCTTTAAAGATAAATGATGAAAGACACAAAATATACAAAAATTATGTTCATTTATTAATGAAAAGTTCAACTAAGACACATCAAACAAAATACTGTAGTTTTTATGTGATAATCTTGTCAAAAGTCCTTCCAAACAATTTGGCAGCCAGTCCAAAATAATGTTCATTTATTAATGAAAAGTTCAACTAAGACACATCAAACAAAATACTGTAGTTTTTATGTGATAATCTTGTCAAAAGTCCTTCCAAACAATTTGGCAGCCAGTCCATTTTGGGCAAAACACCAGTTCACGTGAGGTGCGACCTATAGGCCGGTGCGACTTATAGGCCGGTGCGACTTATACGTTGATTTTTCCATTTAATTGGGCATAATTAGGTTGGTGCGACTTATACTCCGGTGCGACTTATACGCCGACGAATACGGTACTCCTTCCTGGCTTCTCTGACAGCGTGGGAAGAAACGTCGTAGGAGAGACGTGTTGAAACCCGGAAATGGTCGTCTTTTTCAGTCGCCTCTTTCTCTGGCGGCTTCGTGGTGCAGAAGCGGATTCGAGCCTGAACCAGTCCGGTTCCAAGTCGTCATCAGAGACGGACCACAAAGAAACAGCACGTGAGGGAGTGCAGAAAGGGGACGGCTCCTCATGGCCGTCACCGCACCTCCTCCGCTCACGCTCGGCCATCAACAATGGAGACGGTTACACCTCGAGTCCGGGTTCGTAACAGCCAAAAACAGGTTCGGATTGAAACCCGCTAACTCGTATGACAGCAGCTTTCCTCTGAGCTGGCGCTGTCATCTTCTGCCCCCGAGTGAAGTTAAATACCCGTCTGCTGGGATCACGGATCATGGTCGGCCCAGTTATCACTCAAATAATAAATCAGTCTCTACAATCTGGTCATGTTCCACTGCCTCTAAAAACCGCCATCATTAGGCCTCTTCTGAAAAAATCTAATTTGGATCCCGACATTTTTTCTAATTACCGCCCAATTTCACACCTCCCTTTTCTGTCTAAAGTGCTGGAAAAAGCTGTTGCTGCTCAGCTGCAGGATCACCTACAACAACACTCCCTGTATGAGAAGTTCCAGTCTGGATTCAGGGCAGCTCACAGTACAGAGACTGCATTGCTGAGGGTTACCAATGATGTCCTCTTGGCTGCTGACACTGGCTCTCCCTCCATCCTTGTCCTCCTTGACCTCACTGCAGCCTTCGACACTGTGGACCATAGTATCCTCCTCCACCGTCTTCATGTGGAGGTCGGTCTCTGCGACACAGTCCTGGACTGGTTCAAATCTTTCCTCTCCAATAGGCTGGAATGTGTTAGTCTTGGCAACGCCACGTCCCAGACAGTTTGTGTCTCCTGTGGTGTCCCTCAGGGGTCGGTTCTGGGGCCCCTGCTGTTTTCCCTTTACATGCTGCCTTTAGGTCAAATTATTAATCAGTTCAACATTTCTTTTCACTGTTATGCCGACGATACACAGCTTTACATCAGGACTGGAGCATCCTCATCTTCCACCTTGTCATCTCCATCTTCACTCACTGCCCTCTCTGCCTGCCTGGAGGCAATTAGGGCAGTGTTTTTCAACCACTGTGCCTAGGCACACTAGTGTGCCGCGAGTGATCGTCAGGTGTGCCTTGGAAATGATCAAAAAAGCCCCCCCGCCCCCCTTTCTACAACCTCTTTAAATTTAAGACCACATTGTTGTGGTACTGTTTGGGTGTATTTTTGAAGACATATTAAAGGGGACCTCAGATGCATTTTTTAAATTTTTATGTTATTTCTGTGTGCTATCTAGACCCTATTCCTTCAATTTAATGCACAAAATAATTCTTAGATAATCAATTATACCCTTTTTAATTCTGCCAGTTTTAACTTTCGTTTTGAACGACCGGTTTCTGATAGAAGTTCTGAAGTCCACGCCCTTCAAAGATCTGTTTACGCCCTCGTAACAGCCAGTATCTGTAATGTGTTGTTGTTTTAAAATTAGCTCTTTTTTTATTACTCATTTGACTTACTGTTAGTGCTAGCTTAAGATAACTTACCGAAACCCGTCTGAGCGCGCCGCAATTTGCTGCTCCTTTTAGCATGAGACCACCAGAATCAGATGCTAATGTTAGCTTGTTCCTCTTCCGGTGTTAGCCAGCTCCGCTCGTTTCACGCGGCGATTTTGGGAGTTATCGCTGTTCCAGTCAAGACAACACAAAGTTCACCAAGTGTCTCCCGTAAATTAATCCGTAAGGAGAAGGTCCTCGCTGCTGCGAGGCTGCTGTGAGGCTGTACAGTTGAAGCTCCGCTCCATCAAGCCAGAAGAGGGTCCCGTCGCAACCGGTCTCTACGCCGGGGGTATGCTCGTTTAATTTTTGCCGGCGGCGCGTTGGGAGAGATCGCAAATACACTAAAAATTGAACTAAAACATAAAAATAACAATTATACTTTATTTATAAAGCCATTTAAAAAACCACAGCTGCAACAAAGTGCTGTACACATGAAATTAATAACATATAAACAAAAGATGAGATGAAATCATGAAAAACAACAGTCATGTGTTTAATACAGAAGTGGGTTGAGCCTAACCAGGGGTTGCTAGGTGAGGGGCTGGACTCAGGTTGGGGTGGGTTGTCCTCTCGCTTGTGACGTCACAAGCGAGATTGATTTCCAGTTTATTTCAAAAACGAAACCTATATTATCACAGTAAAATAAATCTACTTAGAGTAAATAAACCACTGGGTGCATTTTTTTGGCCTTTGGACTGTTTTTTTATGAAGTAAATACCCAAAGTTGAGTAAAAAAACATTAAAAAGTGAATTTTGAATGTGTAGTCCCCTTTAAGTGCAATTTGAAATAAGAAATATAAAATATGATAAAAATACATTTTTGTGTTTACTTCATTCCTATTCAAGACACTTTGATAAGAATGACTATATATTTAATATAGGCGGATACAGTGTATCTATGCTTACAATTTTGGTTGGTGGTGTGCCTCGGGATTTTTTTCAATGAAAACACTGTGCCTTGGCTCAAAAAAGGTTGGAAAACACTGAATTAGGGCATGGATGAATCAGAACTTTCTTCAATTAAACTGCTCCAAGACTGAGGCCATACTGATTGGCACCCCTCACCAGGTACAAACATCTCCTATAACAACACTTTCCTTTTCTGGACAAGACATCCCCCTCTCCACCTCTGTTACTAATCTTGGAATAAAAATGGACTCCAATCTTACATTTGAAAATCACATTAAGCATCTGTTTAAAACTTGCTTCTTCCATCTTCGAAACATCTCCAGACTTCGCCCATCCCTAACTTTTTCCGATGCTGAGAAGCTCGTCCATGCTTTTGTCTCCTCCAGGCTCGACTACTGCAACTCCCTGTTTATTGGAATCCCTGGCAAAAACCTTCAGAAACTTCAATATATTCAAAACAGTGCAGCAAGGA
>JBBPBX010006980.1:48579-66642 GCA_038048925.1 Garcialebias charrua | reverse complement strand
TTAGTTGGTGCTATTGAACTATCTGCTTTATCTGAAAATTTAGGAAAGAATCATAGACATCGTTAAGCAGGAAGTGATGATGTTCAGCATGCAGCATCCCGTGTGATGTAATGGATCCACCACCACCATTATGCCTCTTTTTTTAGATGGCATAATGAGATAGATTTTTATAGATTTTTTTTTTATGTTTTCACACGTTGCCAAATTAAAGCGTACAAAAAACAACTCAGGGTTTTTGCTTGGAGGTAACATTATGGTGAAGAGTTTAGCTGGCTCTTTAACTCAGCACACACACACATAATGAGGATGCTGAGGGAGAACAGTAAATAAAACAGACAGATACAGGTAGTCCCCGATTTACGAACGAGTTCCGTACCTACGGGCCGTTCATAAGTCGAAAATTCGTAAGTCGGATCACATACAAATTTTTATTTTTATTTTTATAAATAAATACATGTACAGTACTGTACAGTTACCAATCACTTAGCCTATCCTAACACAGTTTTTAAAGATGAAGGAGTGAGTTGAATTGTCTCCCTTTCACATAAAGGGAGCTAGCTCCCTTTATGTGAATGGAGCCTGCTAGGGAGGAGGGAGACAATACATAGTTCCCAGACACGCCCCCAGTATTGCGCAAACCGGTTTTCACACCACATCTGAAGGCAGAAAAGGCAAGATGGCGAACGAGCAGAGCAAATTATACGGACAAAAACACGAGCTACCACAGCTTCACCAAGGAACAATAGCAAAATGGCAGTGGTC
Organism: Garcialebias charrua; assembly: GCA_038048925.1. Taxonomy (NCBI): domain Eukaryota; kingdom Metazoa; phylum Chordata; class Actinopteri; order Cyprinodontiformes; family Rivulidae; genus Garcialebias; species Garcialebias charrua. Next base: position 65,880 of record JBBPBX010006980.1, on the reverse strand, counting down.
GGAGTTAAATGAGTTTGAGAAAGAAATCATGGCAGACGAATCAGACAACTTGTCACAAAGTAGTTACTCCGATATCATTAATTATTTAATTATTACAAGGAGCGAGCGCACACCGGCTTCACAGCACAGAGCTTCACAGCTTTAAATCCAAAAAAGATGTGTAAACTGTCTCAATCAGATCTAACCAGCTAAAAAAAGGTTTAACTAAAATAACACACAGCCAACAAACAGTCCAAGCTGAACACAGACCAGAACCAGCACTTTGAGTCTTACCGTGTTGGAAGTTAGCATGTTGTTAGCATCTGGAGCGAGGCTCGCGGGAGCTCAGGTCGGACGGCGTGGATCCGTCGCGGCCGCGGGGGCACGTCCCATGGGACCGACGCGTCGCCCGCACGACTTGGCTCCCGTCCTCCTTCTCCAACTGGGACGGTCTCCCCGCCGGTCCCGGTGGACCGTGAGGAGGCCATTGTCGCGTTAGCGAGATGCTAAGCTAACAGCATGCAAGATGGTTTGCTAAATAATGGAGAGAAAAAAAAACCAGCTCTAACACACAGACAGTTGTACTCTAACATTGTTCTGACATAGTTTCACAAAATGATTTATGTAGAATATTTTGTTTACCGGCCAAAAGGACGACGTCTTCTGAGCAGCTCCTGAGATCCTTCAGAGCAGACTCAGAGAGAGGAGGGGCTGCAGTCAGCTTCTCCGATGAGATAAATCCTTCACGTTTACTTTTTTTTTGATTAAGTGAAACCTGCGCGTTGCCCAAACGTCTACCCGACTGGAACACCCACTGACACAACACGAAGTAACCATTGCAATTAATTAGAAATTAACACAAAAAAAACGTGAAAAATGAACATCCATTAGACCGCGCTGTCCCCTGTTCTGACTTTCAAAATGAGGGTCCACCCGGAAGTAAGACGGATGTGACGTCACATGGGAACTATGTATTCAACTCACTCCTTAACTGTGTTAGGATAGGCAAAGTGCTTGGTGACTGTACAGTACTGTACATTTATTTATTTATTATTTTAAAAAAATAAGTCTGAAACGTCGTAAGTCGAGGGCGTCGTAAGTCGAGGACTACCTGTATTCAAAAAAGGGATTACATTTGGCAGCATTTATTTCCCTCTCCATATTACCAAGCTTTCCAGAGCCAGCTGTCAAAAGCTCCTGATCCAGGGTATTTTAAGTTCATCCATCCATTATCTTTTCCAAAGTCAGGTCAAAATCAATCAATCAATCAATCAATCAATCACCTTTATTTAACCAGGTAGAGCCCGTTGAGATCGAGATCTCTTTTACAAGGGTGACCTGGTCAAGTGGTCAGCAGCACACGTCACATTGGCAATAGGCATTTGCACTTATCAAAAAGAAAATAAAGAAAACTACAATCACAGTAAACAGATGTTGACAGTTCAAAACCAACAGGATATGACAGATTTCTATATACATTATATACAAAACAAGCAGACAAAAAAAAACAACAATGACATGTATATTGGATAAGTAGTGGTTAGAAACATCTGCAATGGTCAAGTTTCTTGATGACATTTTCTACTACGGTTGACATAAAGGATCCAGGAGAGATGAATGTTGATAGTTTCAGATCTTTCTGTAAGTTGTTCCAGGCTGAGGGGACGGCGAAGCTGAATGCTCTTTTTCCTAGTTCAGTTCTGACAGGAGGAACTGACAGGAGGACTAAATCGTTAGAGCGCAGGGAGTAATGACTGTGTGATGTTTGTATTAAGGAGGTGAGGTATGACGGGACTAGGTTTAGGAGGGTCTTGTAGATGAAGGATATCCAGTGAGTGTATCTGCGAGTGCTGAGAGATGACCAGCCAGATTTGACGTAAAGCTCACAGTGATGAGTGCGATAACTGGAGTCAGTAATGAACCGAAGGGCACCGTGGTAAATGGAGTCTAAGGACTGTAGGTATTTTGATGCAGCACTCATGTACAGCACGTCACCATAATCTAGTAAAAGGGCAGCAGCTTGAGCAGGGAGGTCCAGATGTCTCTCTCCACAGCCACCTCTTCCATCTCTTCTGGGAGGATTTCAAGGCATTCCCAGGCCAACTGAGAGACATAGTCTCTCCTGCATGTCTTGTGTTATCCAGTGGACTGACATGTCTGCATCCCTACCTGGCACACAACAGAGAACTTTGCCTTACAGCTCAAGTCCCTCTTCACCACAAGAAACCGGCACAGAGTCTGCAATACTGCAGATGCTGCACCAATGTGTCTGTCAGTTTCAGGCTCCATTGAATTCACTCATGAAAAAAATATATATATACTTGAACCCCTCCCCTTGAGGTAGTCAGTCAATCACTTCAGACTCTTTGGGTCACCCTCAACCCGAAGAGATTAATTCACCCTTTTCTGACTGAAGACCATGGTTTCAGATTTGGGGGTGCTGATTCTCAACTGATCTTCTTCACACTTGGCTGAGAACCACCCCAGTGAGAGCTGGAGGTCGCGGCACAATAACGCCAGTAGGACCATATCATCCACAAATAGCAGCGATGGAATCCTAAAGCCACTGAGCTAGACTCTCTTTGTCCCCTGGCGGTACCGAGAAATTCTGTCCATGAAAGTTATGAACAGAACTGTGACAAGGAGAAGCCCTGGTGTCCAATTCCTACCCTGAAGTGGTCCGACTTACTGCTACCAATGAAAGCCAACTCTTGCACTGCTTGTATAGGGACAGAACAGCCTGTAGAAATGGGTCCACAATCCCATACAGACGGAGCACCCCACATTGTACCCCGAGGAACACAGTCTAATTTTTTCTCTAAGTCCACAAAACACATGTAGACTGGATGGGCAAACTCCCATGATCCCTCGAGGACCCTAGTGAGGGTAAAGAGCTGGTCCAGTGTTCCATGGACAGGACAAAACGTTCATTGTTCCTCCTGGGTCTGAGGCTTGACCAGTGATCTGACTCATTTCTCCAGTACCCTTGAATAGACCTTACCAGGGAGGCTAAGGAGAGTGACGCCCCTATTATTGGACCACATCCTCTTGTCTCCCTTTTTGGTCAAGGTCACGATCAAGGTTCTGTCATTTTCATCGCATGTGGTACATGAAGATGGAACGAAAGTGTGTACACAGGGTCCCAGTTACATCCAACAATAACAAAAATATAAAGTGTGAAAAGAAACAGTAAATAAGGATCTAAGATATAAACTAAGATGTACGCTAATCGAACGCCAAACAGTACGCTAAAAAAAATCTAAGATATATGCCAGTGACTAATAGTGCAAAACAATACACTGAACAACAGCAGCACAAACATGGCTATGTGGGTGGATGAGTATGAATGAATGAATACAACAGCATGAAATAATCAGCAGCATGGATAATCAGCAGCACATAAGCAGCACATAACAATCAAAGTTGCTTTACAGTGATTTTGTTTCACAATGATAATCCTGATTAGGGATTTATGAGACTACCAGCTTCAGGGTAGAAGTTGTTCCTCAGTCTAGTGGTTCTGCACTTAATGTTCCGTGACCTCCTGCCTGAGGGGAGCAGGGCAAAAAGTGTGTATGGTAGGTGAGTGGTGCTCTCCATGATGCAAGTGGCCTTCTTCCTGCATCTGGAGGTGTAGACGTCTGTGATGGTGGGGAGGCTGACTCCGACAATCTTCTGTACAGCCTTCACCACTCTCTGCAAAGCTTTTCTTTCTGCAGCTGTGCTGCTGTGTTTTGAAAAGGAGACCCACCACCCCAGTCTACCAGTCAAGTGGCACTGCCCACAATGTCAATGCGATGTTGAAAATGCGTATCAACCAAGACAGCCCTACAATTTCCAGAGCCTTAAGGAAATTAGGGTGAATCTCGTCCACCCCTGGAGCCCTGCCGACATCCAGCTTTTTAACTACCTCGGTAACCTCAGCACAGTTAAGGACAGACCAACCCTGAAGTCCTCCAAATCCACTTCTTCCATAGAAGGCATGCCAGTGGGATTGAGAAGGTCCAAAAAGTATTCCTTCCACATCCCGATGACAGCAATGTTTGAGATCAACATCTCCCCACCTTCACTGAGCACATTATTAGTAAAGTGTAGCTTTTTCCTCTTCAGCTATCTGATGGTTTGCCAGAATCTCCTCAGAGCCGATCGAGAGTCTCTATCCATGGCCTCATGGAACTGCTCCCACATCTTTGCTTTTTCCTCAGCAGCAGTCAAGGTTGCGGCCCACTTGGCCCTCCAGTACTCCTCAGGTGTCTCTAGCATCCCACTAACCAACAAAGCCAGATAGGACTCATTCTTCAGCTTGACAGCCTCCCTAACCCGGGGTATCCCCCACTAATTTTGAGGATGGTCACCACGAGAAACACTGACAAATTTGCAGCTACAGCTCAAGGCAGCTACTTTAAGAAATGAGGTGCTGAACATGGCCCACTCGGACTTAATGTCTTCCACCTCAGTTGGGATGTGGTTAAAGCTCTCCCCGAGGTGTAAGTTGAAGTTCTTTGACGGGTTCTCCTGCAGGCATTCCTAGTAAGTCCTCAGTACACATTTGGGTTTTTCGAGTCAGTCCGGCATCTTCGCATGCCATCTGATCCAACTCATTACCAGGTGGTGATCAGTTGACAGCTCAGCTCCTCTTTTCACTCGAGTGTCCAAAACAAATGGCCTCAAAACAGATGAAACAACTACAAAGGCAAGCATTTATCTATGACCTACGGTATCCTTGTGCCAACTGCACTTATGGACACCGTTATGTTCATACATGATGTTCATGATAGACCAACCATGACTAGCATAGAAGTCCAGCAACAACACCACTCGGTTTCAGATCAGAGAGGCTGCTCCTCCCAATCACACCCCTCCAGGTCACACTGCTGTTATTCACGTGGGCATTGAAGTCCCCCAGCAGAATAATGGAGTCTCCAGCTGGAGCACGTTCCACCTCCCCTGCTAATGACTCAAAGAAGCCCAGATATTCTGAATTAATATTTGGCGCATTGGCACAAACAATAGTCAGAGCCCATGCCCCGATCCGAGGGCAAAGGGTAGCTACTCTCTCATCTACCAGGGAAAACTCAAACACACAGGCACCAAGTCTGGTGGATGCCTCTCTCTATGGGCAACTCCAGAGTGGAATAAGGTCCAGCCACTCTCAAGGAGATTGGTTCTGGAGCCCTTGTTGTGTGTCGAGGTGAGCCCAACTGCATCTAATTGGTACTTCTCAATCTTACGCACAAGTTTAGGGTCCCAAGAGCCAGCTTTGGTAAGCCAGGGTCAGAGCACTAAGGTCACTGCCCATGTCTTCATGCACCCGACTTGTAGACCCTCTCCTGCAGGTGATGGGCCCACAGGAAGGCAAACCCATGTTGATCATTCAGGCTGATCCTGACCAGGCCCCATAGGTAGAGGCCTGGTCATCAGGAGCTTGCCAATGAGCCCCTCACTCAGGCCTTGCTCTAGGGTGGGGCCTACATCTGGGCAAGGGACATTGAGTTCCTTCTTTGTCCATACAAGTGTCTTGAATCCTTCTTTGTCTGGTTTGTTACCTAGGACAAATCTGCCTTGGGAGACCCTACCATGGGGCAATTACAATTTCCCTGAACAGTATAGCTCCTAGGAACATACAGGCACATTGTCAGGATTGTGGGCCATTCCTCAGGTGTTTTGGGTTTTGGGTAATTACTGGACTGCTGCATTCTCAGGTGTTTTGGGTTTTTGGTAATGACAGTGCATATATTAGTTTATGTGGGTGTGGGTTTGAGTGTGGGGTCATTCGTCGATCTACCTGGTGTGTCGTGTCCATGCTTGTGCCACATCCTAACTCAAAGAGTCGTGAGTACTGCCCTGTCTTAGTTATGAGTTTGTGTTCACAACACATTAAATGATTTATTAATTTTCAACTCGTGCCTCCGAGTGTTCTGCCTGTCTGCATCTCTGGGTTCATCCAACACCGCACCAGATCGTGACATAATGACCCCACCTAACCAGAACCCCCGCAGACGGATGATCCAAGGCACTCGTGAGCAGAAAATGACGGCTACAGCTCAAAAGGAAGCAGCCGCCATTCGAGTCAGCGGGTTTCAGACGGAACCCGGTTGGAGTTGCGGACCCGGAGTGGAAATCCTGCCATCTCCTCTCTTACTGGAGGAGCGAGCGAGGAGGAGACGCGGAGGCGACCGCTCCGACATGTTTTTTTTCTGCCCTCCTTCTCCTGCGTTGGCTTTGTGGTCCATTTCTGAGGACGACTCGGAACCCGAAGCGTGCTGGTCCAGTTCAGCTTCGGCACCGCGTCGCCGCAGGAGGAAGCGGCGAACGAAGACGCTGAACGTTTCCGGGTTTCTGCCCGCCCCGCCTACTGTCCCACTTCCCACGCTGTCAACAACGCCGAGGGGGATTTCGTTGGGGGAGGGGTGCCCGGCCTCGTGCCCTGTGACGTCTCCGGGGAGACGTTCGCTGAAGGGGGGGTATGTGGTCCCAGTTCACACGTCTGCAGGACACACAGAGATGGATCCTGCACGACACGCAGCTGAGGACTCAAGGATGCCTCCTCCAGCAAAGCCTTCACGGAAGGAGAAGTGTGTGAGCTCCCACTCTGAGGACGAACGCACAGAGCACTCATCAACCCCAGGGGTCGCTGTTGTACAGATGCAGGAGGCCACTCTCATTATCCAGCAGCTTGAGAGACTGCTTCAGGCTGCCCTCAGTAGTGTGGACCCACAACATAAAATCAGGTCTTTTTCCCTTGCAGAAGAAATAATCATTGCCAATTCCTGTTTGCTACCAGATCCAGGTCGCACACAAATACTGACTTGGGTTAAGACTTTGAGGGATGAGTCCATGCTGCTGTTCGCCGCCCTGTCTACACCAGCAGCGGGTGCCGCCCTGTCTACACCAGCAGCGGGTGCTGCTCTGTCTACACCAGCAGAGGGCGCTGCCCTGTCTACGCCAGCAGAGGGCGCTGCCCTGTCTACGCCAGCAGAGGGCGCTGCCCTGTCTACGCCAGCAGAGGGCGCTGCCCTGTCTACGCCAGCAGAGGGCGCTGCCCTGTCTACGCCAGCAGAGGGCGCTGCCCTGTCTACGCCAGCAGAGGGCGCTGCCCTGTCTACGCCAGCAGAGGGCGCTGCCCTGTCTACGCCAGCAGAGGGCGCTGCCCTGTCTACGCCAGCAGAGGGCGCTGCCCTGTCTACACCAGCAGAGGGCGCTGCCCTGTCTACACCAGCGCCCAGACTGGTTCCCGTGCCAGCGCCCAGACTGGTTCCCGTGCCAGCGCCCAGACTGGTTCCCGTGCCAGCGCCCAGACTGGTTCCCGTGCCAGCGCCCAGACTGGTTCCCGTGCCAGCGCCCAGACTGGTTCCCGTGCCAGCGCCCAGACTGGTTCCCGTGCCAGCGCCCAGACTGGTTCCCGTGCCAGCGCCCAGACTGGTTCCCGTGCCAGCGCCCAGACAGAGACCAGTGCCAGCGTCGTCTACACCAGCGTCCAGACTGGTTCCCGTGCCAGCGCCCAGACAGAGACCAGTGCCAGCGCCTAGACGAAGACCTGCTTCAGGCGTTCCAGAGTCTGCAGGTTGTCCAGAACCTGTAGTGGGACCATGGTCTTCTGAGACTGCTGTTACTGCAGTCACCCCAGAGGACCCTGAAGGGATCTCACCGCTCGACGATGACGAGGGTCTCCACGATGAGGGTCACGACGACGAGGGTCTCAACGAAGCAGACATCTCATCGCTCGACGTCGATGAGGGTCTCCACGATGAGGGTCCTGACGACGAGGGTCTCAACGAAGCAGACATCTCGCCGCTTGACGTCGATGAGGGTCTCCACGATGAGGGTCCCCACGACGTGGGTCCCGATGACGAGGGTCTCAACAAAGCAGACATCTCGCCGCTCGACGACGACGTGGGTCCTCACAAAGAGGGTCTCGACGATGAGGGTCCTGACGAGGGTCATGAAGACGTCTCGCCGCTTGACGTCTCTACGCCTGGGGTCGTCTCGGTGGTCAACGACGATCGTGGTTCTGCCATCGACGACTCGGGACCGGCCAACCAAGTCCTTGCTGTCGGGGTCTTGGTTCCGACCGACTATGGCGGTGTTCCGGCCGACGATGATGGGTTTCCGGCCGACGATGATGGGTTTCCGGCCGACGATGATGGTGTTCCCGCCGACGATGGTGTTCCGGCCGACGATGATGGTGTTCCGGCCGACGATGATGGTGTTCCGGCCGACGATGATGGTGTTCCGGCCGACGATGATGGTGTTCCGGCCGACGATGATGGTGTTCCGGCCGACGATGATGGTGTTCAGGCTGATGATGTTTCGACCAACGAAGGCGGTGTTCCGGACGACGGGGGACGTTTGCCGGCCTACTCTGAACGTGTCCTGGCCGTCGACGTCTTGGTTCCTGCCGTTGCCGTCCTTGGGGTCGCGGTGCCTGCCGGTGATGGCCGGTCTCCTGGACGTCCTCCGGACCTGGCAGGTGGTGATGGGCGGCCTCCTGGACGTCCTCCGGAGGTGGCGCTGCTGGATGGACGGCCTCCCTGTTGCCTGCCCGACGTGACGCAGCGCGATGGGCGGTCTCCTGGACGTCCTCCGGTTCTGGCAGGTGGTGCTGGGCGACCTCCTGGACGTCCTCCTGAACTGGCTTGTGGTGCCTGTTGCCTCCCTCCGCCCTGTCTTAGTTATGAGTTTGTGTTCACAACACATTAAATGATTTATTAATTTTCAACTCGTGCCTCCGAGTGTTCTGCCTGTCTGCATCTCTGGGTTCATCCAACACCGCACCAGAACGTGACACACATAAACTCCCCCACCATGATAAGTTGTCAATTCAAGGAGAATAAGTTCAATGGGATTTATTGACATGTCAACTAACAGTGTACACAGAACACAGTGAATGAAGCAAGACAACATTCTTCCATGTTCAACATGAAATGATCAATTTCACAATTCTGACTTAAAAGGCTCTTGTGCATGCATGTACAGCATATAACAGGTGCAATACAGTTACAATCTTATTGTTGTGGAGAGGTACTGCAGATACCAGTGTCCCAGTTAGGTTTCTAAAGCTTTGTATCAATCGTGTAAGTTTGTATAACAATGACTGACATGTTTTTGAACGAGTCATATTTAATTTTTTAATTACTTTTTTCTCCAACATTCTTGTGGTGTAGTGGTGCATATCCTTGCCTGTCACGCGGGAAACCAGGGTTCATTTCCCTAATGTTGAGTGAAATGTTGGTGAAAAATACTCTTGCTTAAGTTGATTACCCAAAAAAGAACCACACTCGATGAGGACAGGAGATTTTTAACTTGGATTTTACTTGCAATGCCAGATTTTCAGGACAGGTTACATAAATATACATAAAATTTACACATATAAAGACGAGTCATGTGAATCTGCAACGAGTACCTTCTCCACTTGCTTTTGTATCCTTATCAAATCAGCTGAGTTTACAGAGCTCAGGAGGAGTCCTTGGCTGCAGCTGTATGCTGCGGCCTTCCCACCAAGTGCTCTACATTAACTCAAACATATGATTCATGGGTAAAGATAAGATAGGCCCTGTGTGACAGTCTTGGGCTTCTTGTTCTCAGCGATAGTAATAAAAACATCCATAACCTGTTGTGAAAAAATAGTCAAATTTGTTGACAACACCACAGTGCTAGGGCTCATCATTGGAGGGATGAGTCCGTCTACAGAGGCGAGGTGGAACATTTGACTGCTTGGTGCAGGGGGGAACAATCTGCTCCTCAACACCTCAAAGACTAAAGGCCGAGATACACTGAAGCGTCCTCAGGTACGCCACTCTACGCGCGCATTTTGTGCGCATGTGTTTTGCTGCTATACTTCAGAAACTATCAGCTCATATGAGCAGCTGCAGCTGCGCACGGAGGGGACTCAACTGAGCTCGCTGATTGGTCACTTGCTGACACGCCTACTGAAATGATTGACAGCTTTTCAGTCAGCTCATGTAGCTCGCTGAAGACCGCGGCGGTGTTCTGATACGGTGTTTCTACTATATATGTTATAAAAAGTTCTCTCAGAAATAAAAATAATAACAGGGAGTGCTTTTCCTGCAGCACACAGCCCACCAGGGATATTTAAAACATCGCGCACCCAGGTAGGACCTGAATTCATTCATTTCATTCATGGAGTGAACGGAGGAAGAAGTGATTACTTGACTTTAGGCAAAAAAACAAAAGAAAAGGCCCGATCAGCGATAAAGAAGGGGAATTTATTTCATTTGTGTAACATACAAAACAGTCCGGCGCCGGGGAAGTTTATGGTCAGACACCGCGTATCGCGCACGCGGACGTAAAAAAAAAGCTTTGCGCGTACATGCCCTGAGGGGCTACGCGGGGCTACGCTTTTGCCTTGACGTACGTACGCTGCCTATAGGCGTATCGTGAGGACGCTCGAGTGTATCTCGGCCTTAAGACAGCGCACCTCAACAAAGGTCAGTGTATTAGAGTGTGGTGCCATCTATCGGGAAACGCCAAAATTGCAGGGAAAATAAAACATTAACAAGGTTTACCATTATAATTGATTCTGATACGGGGGGCCTGATTAAAACGCTTAAAGGGCCGCATACGGCCCCAGGGCCTTAGTTTGCCCATCCCTGGTCCAGAGCAATAAAACAAACTGTATGAGTTCTAAATCTAAGTCTGAATGTTGTTATATGCGCAGGCTTTAAAGTTACTGATCCTCGTTACCGCTACGAGACATCCATCACTCAAAAAGTTCAGCTCTTTATGAAAAAACTGTATCAACAAGCCCTGGAGCTGATTAAAGCCCTGATGAGATGAGTGAGAGCTTCAACCGTTAAGAAGAGGTATTGTTATTTTATTATTATTATCTAAATAATCTTTTTTGTTTAAAATCATAATCCAACAAGTACGTTATTTTATCAGATGAAATTACTGACGTTTTACGATCTGGCGGATTATAATATTTTGTTAATGATGTATAGAGCTCATCATAATGTATTGCCTTTGAATGTTCAGATGTATTTTGTAAAACGATTGAGTTGTTATAATCTCAAGGGAACTGATATGTTTGTTATGCCTAGGTACATGTATAGGACTAGTTTGAAAGGAAGGACTGCAATAGTTCAGGGAGTTAGGTTATGGAACGAAGAGGAAAATGACATTAAAGAAGCTAAATCAATAATTATATTTAAAAGAAAGATTAAGGATAAATTGTTAAGGAAATATGTTTAACGAAGACACGAGTTTAAATAGTAATTCTTGTGATTAAGGGAGTTAATGAGTTATTCGATTTTCTTTTTTGTATTTAATGAAATTGTTGTTTGAATTGTTTGTTAGAAAATAAGGGGCAGATACAATAAGATTTTTTTCTTCATCTGCCACCTTTCATTTTATATTTTAATTTTCTTGTTATCTGTGTGTTAAAATGTTTTATTTTGTGTTTTTTATTATAAAATGAATGAAACAATAAATCAAAATCAAAAAATAATCTTATTATTTTTTTTAATCTTTGTTTTATTACAAGTCTGGGACAGAGGTAGCTGCTCTCTTTGTCCACTTCAGGGACAGACATCCACCAGAGATCACCTGCAGCTAAGAAGTGTGTAATGACTGAACTGAACTGAACTCTGAACTGTTCCAGGACCTGTTCCACTTGGAGGAGGAGGTCCAAGAAGTTGTGAGTACAGTAATGAGGACAAATACAGCCACACTGCTGCTACTGGACAAAAACTTGATTAGTTAGATTGTAAACAGTCTGTTGCTGCTTATTGTTCTGACTGTTATTGTATTTATTAGGATTTTTATTATTGTTACAGAGATGCTCACAAGTCATTTTTTGCAAGTCCAAGTCAAGTCTCAAGTCTCTGATCTCAAGTCCAAGTCAAGTCTCAAGTCTCTGATCTCAAGTCCAGGTCAAGTCCAAGTCAAGTCTCAAGTCATTGATCTCAAGTCCAAGTCAAGTCTCAAGTCTCTGATCTCAAGTCCAAGTCAAGTCCAAGTCAAGTCCAAGTCAAGTCCAAGTCAAGTCCAAGTCAAGTCCCTAATATTTGAGTGACACCGTGAATGAATGTACGCTATTCATTCGCAAACAATGGACATTAAATGTCTCTCCTTTTAAAAATCCATCCATCCATTTTCTTCCGCTTATCCGGGGTCGGGTCGCGGGGGTAGCAGCCTAAGTAGGGAGGCCCAGACTTCCCTCTCCCCAGCCACTTGGAGCAGCTCCTCTGGGGGAATCCCAAGGCGTTCCCAGGCCAGCCGAGAAACATAGTCCCTCCAGCGTATCCTGGGTCTTCCTCTGGGTCTCCTCCCGGTGGGACATGCCCGGAACACCTCACCAGGGAGGCGTCCAGGAGGCATCCTAACCAGATGCCCGAGCCACCTCAACTGGCTCCTCTCGATGTGGAGAAGCAGCGGCTCTACTCCGAGTCCCTCCCGGATGACTGAGCTTCTCACCCTATCTCTAAGGGAGAGTCCAGACACCCTGCGGAGAAAACTCATTTCAGCCGCTTGTATCCGAGATCTTGTTCTTTCGGTCATAACCCAAAGCTCATGACCATAGATGAGGGTGGGAACGTAGATCGATCGGTAAATTGAGAGCTTTGCCTTTTGACTCAGCTCTCTCTTCACCACGACAGACCGGTACAGCGCCCGCTTCACTGCGGACGCTGCACCTATCCGCCTATCGATCTCACGCTCCAGTTTTCCCTCATTCGTGAACAAGATCCCGAGATACTTAACACTAGGAATACCAGAATATTCAGATGAGTACTACACTTACCACAGTCTGTCAAATTACAGATTGAGGGATTTGCATTCAATTAGGTTTGTGTGACCCCCTGGGGCTGAAGTCTTTTGTGTGCTCAAAACATCCCCCCAGTAGCATAAACAAAACATCTCCCCCATATTCCAACAACAACATTCCTTCTGTAGGTTGAAAGTGCAGCTTTTTACAACACAGACCAAACTTTTGGAGATGTTGATGACTCTTTGCAAATGTCAACGCTAGAAACTTCAGTTTATTTTATAGATACTGTATACGTTTTATACTTTTTATACTACTATGCAAAAACTCAGGACAGTATTACACTTTTATTATTTCATTTTATGCTTATGTTCATTGGGTGTTTGGTGTTTTAGGGGTGTTTGGTGTTTCAGTGTTGGTGTAAATTTTCATACTTTTATACTATTATGAAAAAACTCAGGACAGTGTTACACTTTTTTACTATTTTACTATTTTATGCTTATGTTTATTAAATGTTTTAGTGTTTAGTGTTTAGATGGTTACTGTTGCACCGAGGGACTGAGAGAAACGCAATTTCGGTCCTGTGTATGTCCTGTACATATTGCAGTTCTGACAATAAAGTTGACTTTGACTTTGACTGCCTCTAAGCGAGCAGGTCCCCGGTTCAAATCCTGGTCCGGGGGCCTTTCTGGGTGGAGTTTGCATGTTCTCTCCGTGCATGCGTGGGTTTTCTCCGGGTGCTCCGGTTTCCTCCCACAGTCCAAAAACATGCATGTTAGGCTGATTGTTAACTCTAAATTGACCCTAGGTGTGAGTGAGACAGGTCCCTCTTGTAAATGAGTCCCCGTGGCTCAACGAGTCCAGCCTGTATAAATAAAGGTTGAATGAATGAATGAACAAACTGATATGGAGAGAACACAAATTCTGTAAGAATAAAAATACTAAATATCACCTATTCCACGGTCAAGGCGGGATTGCATTGGTCACTTTTATCTGAAGGCGGCGGGATTGTACAGGTGGTCCCCGACTTACGAGGACATCGACTTACAGGCCTTCGGCCTGGAAACCCTGCTATGGACCGTGTCGGTTCATAAGTTTCTCCGCGGAGACACATGCGCTTTATGTGAACGGCGGTTTTGTCAGGAAGGCATCTTTGTCCTTCCTGGACGAAGGACAAATGGTAAATGGAGCTTATTTATATAGCGCTTTCCAGCCCCCTATGAGGGGCCCCAAAGCGCTTTACAATACCAACCATCCAACCATTCATACACACATTCATACACCGGTAGCGGCAGACTGCCATGCAAGGCGCCATCCAGTCCTACCGGGAGAAACTCGGGGTTAAGTGTCTTGCCCAGGGACACAACGACACATGGTGTGGGGAAACGGGATTCGAACCTCCAACCTTCCGATCGGTGGACGAGTGCCATTACCACTATGCCACGGCTGCCTATCTGCCTATCTGCAAGCTACATGCTGAGTGAAATAAAATTGAATAAAGTTGTTTCACTCCAGTTTTCATGTAAACATTCATACTTTTGAGTGTGGAAAAATGATTGTGTTATACAACAAATACAGAGCTTTATCATTCAATGGGTCTCTGACTTTGTACAGTACTGTAATAGATTTAGTATTTTTATTCTTACAGAATTTGTGTTCTCTCCATATCAGTTTGTTCATTCATTCATTCAACCTTTATTTATACAGGCTGGACTCGTTGAGCCACGGGGACTCATTTACAAGAGGGACCTGTCTCACTCACACCTAGGGTCAATTTAGAGTTAACAATCAGCCTAACATGCATGTTTTTGGACTGTGGGAGGAAACCGGAGCACCCGGAGAAAACCCACGCATGCACGGAGAGAACATGCAAACTCCACCCAGAAAGGCCCCCGGACCAGGATTTGAACCGGGGACCTGCTCGCTTAGAGGCAGTCAAAGTCAAAGTCAACTTTATTGTCAGAACTGCAATATGTACAGGACATACACAGGACCGAAATTGCGTTTCTCTCAGTCCCTCGGTGCAACAGTAACCATCTAAACACTAAACACTAAAACATTTAATAAACATAAGCATAAAATAGTAAAATAGTAAAAAAGTGTAACACTGTCCTGAGTTTTTTCATAATAGTATAAAAGTATGAAAATTTACACCAACACTGAAACACCAAACACCCAATGAACATAAGCATAAAATGAAATAATAAAAGTGTAATACTGTCCTGAGTTTTTGCATAGTAGTATAAAAAGTATAAAACGTATACAGTATCTATAAAATAAACTGAAGTTTCTAGCGTTGACATTTGCAAAGAGTCATCAACATCTCCAAAAGTTTGGTCTGTGTTGTAAAAAGCTGCACTTTCAACCTACAGAAGGAATGTTGTTGTTGGAATATGGGGGAGATGTTTTGTTTATGCTACTGGGGGGATGTTTTGAGCACACAAAAGACTTCAGCCCCAGGGGGTCACACACACCTAATGGAATGCAAATTCCTCAATCTGTCATTTTACAGTCTCCCATGGGAGCTATATGTAAAATATGTACAAGTACATATGTTTGGTATTCCTAGTGTTAAACTCCTCCACTTGGGGCAGGACCTCCTCCTCAACCCGGAGAGGGCATTCTACCCTTTTACGGCTCAAGACCATGGCCTCGGATTTGGAGGAACTGATCCTCATCCCGGCCGCGTCACACTTGGCTTTAAACCACACAGCGAAAGCTGTAGATTACGACCTGATGAAGACCACATCATCTGCAAAATAACAGTGAAGCAATCCTAAGGCCACCAAAACGGATCTCCCCAACACCTTGGCTGTGCCTAGACATTCTGTCAATAGCAGACAAGACAAACAGCAGCTATTTTGTCCACAGTAAGCACATCTCAGGAGAAATTAGATATCCAGCCTTTTCCAAGGTTGTTTCCAAGGGAGTCAGATAAGAATTCACAAATATTTTCACATCAGGCACACATTGTAATTTCTGTGGCCTTCAGTCTGTAAGGGCGATTCTGTTCCAAAGTGATCCAATTCGGGACTTTTTCCACTGATCCAAGCTCTGACCTCAGATGTTGACCACAGCTGACCAGAGTCCCAATCCGAGGGTGATCTGTTCACCCTCTGGATAAGCTCGCAAACAGCTGATTTCTGATGTTGACCACAGCGTCCAGAGTCCAAATCCGTGGGAGAGCTGTTTCACCCTCTGGATAAGCTCACAAACAGCTGATTTCTCGAGGTCACGGCACAGACCAGACGTCGGGTGCTCCAGGCATTAAGACCTGCTGAAGTCTCCCTCATTTTGCGATAGACCAGTGCTCCACAAACGCCAAAAAAAGCAAAGCGCTGCCATCATAATCCAATATAATCCAAGATTCTTCACCTCCACAGAGCACTCCCAGGAATCCACGGAATCCATGGCGGAATCCATGGCGTATCCTCCGTCACTCTGTGAGGGTGGGAAGGCTCCCCTTGTGCCGTTCCTTCTGTAGAGATCTTGTTTGTAGAATCGAATGCCCAAACCTCCAATCCATCTTAATTTGCGTTCGAGGTGCTTAGCTGAGGAGCTGCCAGCAGCAGGGGGGGGGAAGGACAGGAGAGGGAAGGGCTGCGACTGCCTCAGTCGAGAGCAAGGTTGAAAAAAAAAAAAATATTTTTTTAATTTATTTAATTTAGACAGAGGAAGATCTGAGTTTCTAGGAAATCCAAAATTCCAAGGCAATACTCTATAAGCATTTAAATCCAATACCTTGGCTTTGGCATCTAACTAGTATGAGCCTTTTCATGGTTGTTAAGCACTGAACTTTAAGACCCTCATGAATAGCAATTCTTATAAATCCATCACCCACTGATTTCATCAAAAATAAAGGGCTTTTAGTGTAGTGCACTAATGCCATGCACTTTCAGTTTATTAATTAATTAATTAAATTAATTAATTAATTATTAGTATTTTTTTTATTTTTATGTGTGGATTGCTGCATGTTGAATAACACTAACGTTGGAAGTAGGAAACGTCGATGCTGGTCTAAAAATGTACATAAATTCAATACACCAAATCAAATTATTCCTGCGTTTTGTCTTCAATATTTAAAGTGTTAAATGTTAAATATTTCAATTATATGTTTAATATGTATGAATACAGTTTAAAATAAAATAAAAAAACACAAGTAAAATGAAAAATGATGATGAAAATTAGCCTTTTGCTTCCAATGACTTCTCTTCACTCGTGGTTAAGTCAAATTTTTAACATTTGAAAGTAGTTCACCAAAAAAAAAAAACATGACATTGACTAAAGCCCATCAACACGATTTTCAACTGGTTCAGTGTTATGTGAAATTAATCTGATTGGGTGTTCAGCACGGTAGAGGAACTTTGCAGTATAGTTAAATGTGACATTAACCATATTTTAAATGAGAAATGCTCAAAAGGTAAACAAGAAGAAGAAGAAATGACACAAAATGAAACAGAAATAAAAACACACCTACTGTATATAAAACAACGGTACGTTGTACTGTATATGTACACAATACTTCCATTGTACTCCGTAGCTGGCAGATAAAGGTTATCTTTGTACAGTATTTGTTATATATATATATATATATATAT
>JBBPBX010006980.1:17708-48134 GCA_038048925.1 Garcialebias charrua | reverse complement strand
GAGATGAAAACAAGCAAAACACTTCCATTTTCTAGTGATAAATGTTTAAAAAGATAAGCTACATTGTGATTAAATCATTTTGATGGTTTTGTTCATTTTAAGTGGTTAATATGAAAACATGTAGATTTGTTATGGCTGTAGGTCTGGATTTTTTACACAAGAGGCCCTTTGAGGCAGAAATTAAGACAAAAAAATCTTTGTAGCACACCAGTGCTGTTTGTTTATATTTGCTGCAAGCGACATTGACCTAATCCCTGTTTTGCACATTTGCCATTTCAGGACAGCAAGCCGCCGGCACAGCGGCCATGCTTTATATCAGCTGATCGAGCAGCTACTGTGTGTTTTCAAAGCCTGCCCTGCGAGAATGATAAATTGAAGTGATACATGTGTGGTCTCACCTGTACAGCACAGGAGTCCCGGGTGAATAACTCTGCTCTGTTTGTGAACTGAACCTATCCTCCCTCCTGAGGGGAGTAGAGGTGCTGAGGCTCTGTGGGGCCTCTGGGAAGACATTATTGCCCACCCACCTATCCCCATGGGCTGCAACTTCCTATTTCTCTGCAAGAACTACTTCAATGTAATTTGTTGCTGCTGACATATTGCTGCATGTCTTTCTGCTGGTGTGGTTCATTTCTTTATTAACGTTATTGCTAATTTAAAGCTGATGAATTGTTAAACACGATCTCATTAATTGTCCATAGTTGGTTCCCTAATGTCACTAAATGTATTTATTTGCAGTATTTCAAAATGCACAATGCACCGTCATTGGTTTATTGTGATATATTTATCACAGCTATAGCACATGGTACATAGCATGGTATGTGTTTATTGGCTCACACTGTTTAATTAAATGCCCATTTCGAAAATTTAACAACTCCAAACAACAGATTATTTTCTTTTCTTTCACAGAACGGGCAGAACAACTTCATCAGTATTATATTGTATAAAGCCACTAATCAACTGTGCGAAAATTCAGTTTGTTGTAGGTGATACTGTACATTCTTGCTAATGGCATTTGTTTTGCTTTTTTCATATGAAAGTGAATAAGGTGGAATTAAAAGCTAAAAATATAAAACTGGAAAATTTACCAAACAGTTAAAATAAAATGTTTAAGTAAGTTGTAAAAGGGAAAACAATGTTGTTGCAAGAACAGAGATGAAGTTCTTGCTACTACAGTTTGAGGTTTAAATAAACTGAAATATTCTTACATATACACATAAAATATGCATCACAAAATTAGTTGCACAGTATTTATTTCCCCAAATAATGTTTTCACATCAAACTGTCTTTAAAGGAGAAATGTAATCAAATCTGAAAAAAATCGATATAACAAGAATTTCATATAGTAAACAACACACATAAACATACTGTGTATGCTTTTTTCAGTCAGAAATAGTTTTTTACATTCTTCCTGCACTTCCTGCCGATTTATGGTAATTTCTGGAGGACAGGAAATGACGTATATTGTGCCATCATGGTCTCCAAGACAATGAGCCCAATGACAGAGTTGGCAACGTGGAATGGTAAGAATTGATTCCCCCCAACCCCCATATTACTTTAGTTTGTCAAAAACAGTTTGGTGATTTAGTGCATTAATGGGCATTTCTATCCTGGAAATATGAATAGCCGTGCGTTAGCCACCGCATGCTAGCGCCGCATGCTAGCGCCGCATGCTAGTGCCGCATGCTAACGTTAGCATCCTGCAGCTAATAGCTTCACATTGTCTGTGTCTAAGCCCAGGGGTTCTGTGTTTACCTGTGACCCATCACATCAAACTGAAGGTTAAGTCTCAAAGTGTTTAGTAGAAAAAATAGCCTAATTACAATAACGTACAAAAGTATTTAGACAAAATGTTAATAAATTATAGTGATGTTATTACTGTATATCATATCCCTGGAAATGCTCATTTAGGAGGATCTAAGTATGAATTTTTTTTTTTTTTTTACAAATCAGCAATGTAAAAAAGGTGTTGAGGTAATTATTACCAAATGTAACTTAATTGTCAGTTTGATGTGATGAAATGTGTTTTGTTTACAATATAAATGTATGTAGGTAGCTAACTACTGTACTGCTTTATTGCTGTTGCAGCAGATCTACTTGTGGGCACTGTTTCCCTATGCAGACACAGCGGGAGAGCATCTGCTGCCAGGAGATACCTTCTCCTTCAGGCTGTAGGAAGCAGATGTAAGCTGCATCACTCACCATGAAGGATTTGAAGTCAATACCTGCAGGATGAAAGTCCAATCGGGGACAATGAACCACGTCATGAGTAAGTCAGTTATTCCTGAGAAATTATAATGACAAATTTCAGTTTGTTAAATCAAAGATGACCAGATTATAATTTTAACACTTTACTTTTTAGCAGTCTGTTTTTTGTGTAACTGAAGGATATTTGATTATTTTAGAGGAAAAACCTTAGTGTTATGGATTTATTTTTTTCTATTTTTCCTGTTCAGCAGTGTGCAGTAAATATTTGTGATACAGATTTTCTTTAATTGCATTACATTTCCCCATCATTACTTTTCTTTACAATATATGTAACTGTGTGTTCCCAGGATCTACAGATACAGTATATTCCTAGAAGGTTGAGAAGATTCATCTATTTCATTCTACGCAGACATGACAGAAGAATTCACCCTGCCTGTGCTGTCTCCAAGATCAGAAATGCATTTCCTTCGCAAGAGTACAGTACAGTACTGTGGTTTCCAGTACCCATGATGTGTCTATATCTGTGAAATGTAAAAATCTCAATAAATGTATATAATAACAGACTATTACTGCATCTGTTGAAAATGCTTTTCACATTTTTAGTTATTTTTTGAGACCTTGCTGAACTTACTTTTCATGAAACAGAAAAACTTTCACCACATGTAATGGGAGATATTCCTAGATTTAGTCACAAAATGACCTTCTCGTTGTAACAGTCATTATATTGGTTGGTTCCCAGAGATGAGTAGGTATCACCACAAGGGGGCGCCTACTCCCTTTGTTTTCCGTTGTTGTACACTTGTACAAAAAGTAGAATTATTATTCCACGTAGTTAAAAAAGGATATACAAGTGACGATTAGGGGCAGAGCGGTAAACTAATATTATTTGCTCATGTATGACATATAATGTTTAGTACTGTGGAGAACTGGCATTACACGGACGAAGTTTAATAAATTGGAAGTGTGGAATAATTCAACGTGCGTCCTGCTGCTTCGAGTTAGAGTGACTAACGGTCGCTGCTAACTTCTCCAACCTCTCACCGAACCGTCACATCATGCAGTAGTGAAATTCAATGAAATGAAATGTTGATCAACAGATTTATTTTTAATTGGTAATGTCACATCAATTATGTTGTGTTGAAACGTGACTTGTGGGCAGCGATCGCTTCAGTCTTAGAAATCTTCTCAATGGTAGAGTTGACGGGTGGAACCAGAGTTTCTGGGACCAGACTGTCTTCATAAGACGGGAACTCCAGGCGCATCTGACTGCCACACAACCTCCATCAGCTGTCTGGCATAGTCTGGAATGACAGCAGGAATTTTCTAAAGAGTCATAAATGGTGAAATAAAATTAAAAAGAAAAAAAGCAGAAGAAACCTAACAAAATGTGATTAGCTGTTTTAAAAGTAGTTCTGAGAGCAGGATACAGTGATGCTCTATTCAATACATAAATGGTCTTCAAATCAGTGTCCATCGTAATTGTAGATGCAGCAACGTGTGCAAGCTCTGATGTTTGTTTAGAATAACTGGAGGTTATCAATAAGTGATCTCACCATATGTGACGGACTCCTTCACTGGCTTCACCACAGCACCACCATTCTTATATTTTGGATAGGAAACCGATTTGCTGTCACATTCTGTCTGGCAGGATCTGTGTGTGAACAGTAGAAAAATACAGATAATCAGCCTATAATTACTGAATAACTGGTCAAACCAAAACACAAGAGGAGCATCAAACAAGTCAAGTTGTACGGATTGGAAGGAGCAATATCACTGATTTTTTTTTCTTGTTTTATAGATTATAACAAAACATTAGTTTCAAATTTATTTAACATGTCAGAGCCTTGGAAGTAAAAAATATATATAGATGTAGAAAAACAATAATCTCAAATAACCATCATCTAAACAACTCTTACCACTAGTTCAATTATGCCCCTTTTCCACTTGCTCGGCCCAGAGCGGCTCAGTCTGGTCCGGTCTGGTTCAGTTCGGCTCGGCTCACATGTAGGTTTGTCTCCATTCACTACTGCAGCCCTTCTGTGGGCGGGGTGTAGAATCTCACTCGTCCTACCACGTGGTGGCGGTAGTGTTACCTCAAGCTATTTACTAGCCACCACTAAACGTTAGAAGAAGAACACCCTGCAGGACCTTGTCTCACCACCTGTTGGCGGTAATGTCCCTTGAGCTATTTAATGCTCTAATCTTACTTTATTGCCTTTTCAGCTTGTTTTAAACCCATGTGTTTTCCATTTTGTTTCTTTATAATAAAGATTATTCTCATATATGCACAAGGATCCTGTTAACATTGCTTAACACATCGATCGCACTGCCCTGTAATCAGTTAAACTATTTTTACAGTAAGGTACAGATTAGGAATTAATTAGGTTTCAATTGGCCCTGTAATATTAAAGGTTAGTATTTCATTAAATTTAAACGGTAATATTTTGTCAGGGATAATTCAAAGTCAAATGCAAATGGATAATTTGGTTTAAACTGTCCGTTAAACATTAAAAGCGTGTTTCTTTAAACGTAAAAACAAAGTATTAATAATTAAATGTTTGTTGATCAGGAAACTCGTTTGGGCATCCAAGAACAGCGTCATCGGGGTTGATGTTGACGTCTGTGCACCCCGGAAAAAGCTGTTGCACCACGACCCGACATCAGGAAGGATGGATGGGTTCATGTTGACGTCTGTGCATCCTTGGAAAAGCTGCTGCACTACACATGACACGACATCAGGATGGATGGATGGATGGCTGTTCAAATCTAATAATCTTTTTCTTATGATTCTTTAAAGGTCAAATGCAAATGGAAAATATTCTTAACTTCCAGTATGTTTTTAAACAAACACTATACTGTACACACTTAACATTGTAAAATATGTTTAGGAAATTATTGTTCAATGAGACCACTTAAGAAAAAAAAGTTTATTATGAAAACTAAGAAGTGAAAAAAGCACAAAAATAAATACTGCATACACCTAAATGATTTTTTTCTTGTTGTCTCATGTGCTTCCTCCAGAAGACAAAAGTTGATAAATTCTGGTGTTGACTTCTTCGTCTTAACTGTAAAAAAAGAAAAACATGGTTACCGGTAATTCAGTCTAGAAACAGTTTTATATGTAGATATATTTTATAAGATATATATACATATATCAAATATATCAGAAACCACAAAGCAGATATTTTTCAAACCAACACAGTGTAATCACTACATGTTTATGTACACACTGTAAGCTGTTGGAGTTATTTGAATTAAAATTCGATTTTTTATAGACATAAGTGTGTCGACCTAGCTTCTTTTTTTTCTACTACTATTTAACACGTATCTTATATCTCAGAAACCACAAAGCAGATATTTTTTCAAACCAACAGAGTGTAATCACAACATGTTTATGTGCATACTGTAAGCTGTTGGAGTTATTTGAATTAAAACTCAATTTTTTTTAGACATAAGTGTGTTGACCTAGCTTCTTTATTTTCTACTAGTATTTAACACATATCTTATATCTCAGAAACCACAAAGCAGATATTTTTCAAACCAACAGAGTGTAATCACAACATGTTTATGTGCATACTGTAAGCTGTTGGAGTTATTTGAATTAAAATTCGATTTTTAATAGACATAAGTGTGTCGACCTAGCTTCTTTTTTTTCTACTAGTATTTAACACATATCTTATATCTCAGAAACCACAAAGCAGATATTTTTCAAACCAACACAATGTAATCACTACATGTTTATGTACACACTGTAAGCTGTTGGAGTTATTTGAATTAAAACTCAATTTTTTTTAGACATAAGTGTGTTGACCTAGCTTCTTTATTTTCTACTAGTATTTAACACATATCTTATATCTCAGAAACCACAAAGCAGATATTTTTCAAACCAACAGAGTGTAATCACAACATGTTTATGTGCATACTGTAAGCTGTTGGAGTTATTTGAATTAAAATTCGATTTTTAATAGACATAAGTGTGTCGACCTAGCTTCTTTTTTTTCTACTAGTATTTAACACTAGCCTGGCCCTCGCCTTCCTGCACAGCTCCGCTCAATTCTCATTTCCCTTCACTGCACAGTCTGGGACTTCTCTCATTAACAACCATTTCTCCGGTAGATTTTTGTTCGGACCAATCAGAGAACAGAAGGGACGGAGTTTTGGACCCTAACCCACGCCCCCACCTGTCCCAGCGCGCAGAGCCCTATAAAAGGGCTCTGCCAGCGCGCAGTCAGCGAGCACCGGCATGTTCTCATTCAAAGCGATGCAAAGCGATGCAGAACTGTTTTATATGTGACACAAATTTATTAATTTCCCCTTCTTAATCCCTTATCTGGAGTTTTCTTTTGTTTTTTGGGCCAAAAGTCAAGTGATCGCTCGCGCCCAGCTCCTTCTTTCCCTCCGCTGAAATGAACAAGGAAATGGCTGTCACGAGAATTAAACTCGGGTTTTACGTTGCTGACAGAGTCCCATCAGATTTTCTGGTCTTCTGGTGAGCTGGACCAGCGATCCATGGTTTTATTGTATTTTATTAAAACGTTTTATTAACATATAAACACAGAATTTGCGCAGCGAGAGAAAAGCTGCAGCAGGAGGCGGAGCAGTTGTCAGTCAAGTTCACCAGAGCACGGGGGGTGGCTCTGAGGGGAGGGAGCAGAATGCTTTCCCTGTTCAAAATATCCAATGGTTTTGTTCCTCAGCAGAGCCCACGCCTCCAGCAAGAATCGTTTCTCTATGGAAAAAGTCCAGACCCTTGTCTGAAGCGAAGTGAAGGACAGGGTGTGGTTTTAACCAGGCTAATTTAACACATATCTTATATCTCAGAAACCACAAAGCAGATATTTTTCAAACCAACAGAGTGTAATCACAACATGTTTATGTGCATACTGTAAGCTGTTGGAGTTATTTGAATTAAAATTCGATTTTTTACGATTTATTTCCGTAGCACATGTGACAGGTTTGGAAGTACTCAAAACAAATCTATTTAAATCCAGCAGATTTGACCAAAACGTGACATTATTAAGGACTTGTTAACCTGAGGAACCCTCGTGGTATGAAGCCAGCTATGAAATATATTTTTTAAGCTTTTATTTAGCTACATTAAAAGAAAGAACGCCGATCGATAGAAATAAAGCCGGCTCACGTGCGCACATGGCGAAACTACTTTTTTAAATCCTGCCGTTTTGACCACTACGTGAATTTATTAAGGAATAGTTCAGCTTAAGACACATCTTTGCTATAATTTTAAATACAAATAATTGTTTTTACCGTGTTAATCTTGTAAAGTCCTTCCGTGTTTGTTCCCTCGCAGCAGCCACTTCCTCAAACTCCGTGGGAGGAGGCTGGGCTGGAAGTCCACCTCCTCCCCACCGCTCACTCCCCCACGGCTCGCTCGCTTACAGCCGGCCTCGACCCTGCTCTGGAATCAGTCTGGAATGTTGGTGCGGCACGGCGCACATGTGAGGTGGAAATGCTGTCCAACGCGCGCTTGGCACGCAAATATGACGTCACAATCGACCCGCGCCACCAAGTGGAAAAGGGGCATAAGTTCTCCAGTGCTCATCCCAGCACCCCCCCCCCCGCGAGCAGCAGCGGTCCACCTGCATCCCACATTAGGACAAGATTGCTGATGCAGATTCATTTATACAAAATAATAATATATTTTAGCTTGTTATATGTATTTACCACTTCTGTGTTCGCCACAACACTGTCTGACTCCAAAGTGCCAGGTGTTATCACAACAGTTTGAGTTTCCAAACTAGTAGTTTGAGCTGCTGGTTGACCCTCTTCAGACAAGTTGGAGGTGTTGAAAATGTCCTAATGACAACAGAGGACACAAAAATTAGCGACACAGTCAATAAATCATCACAGGAGCAAATGATAAAGAACTAGCTTGCGACCGCTATGCTAATGCTACGTTAGCCCGACGCTAGCGATATTAGCTTGATGCTAACGCTATTTTAGCTTGTAAAATAAACATCTACGAGTGAGGGGTAACAAACTGATGTTAATGAACCATCCTCTTCTCCAACTGCTTTTCCTTTGTAGCAAAAAACAGTTGGTATTGCTCCTGGTTACAGCTCCTGCTTACCTGGTGTAAAGCCAATGGAGTGAAGTAGCCAGGGCTTGTACTTCAGGTGGGCCTCTTCAAAGTGCTCACTGCACAGCCGGTCATGCTGCTTTGGAAAGTAATTCTGGCGTTTCAGCTTACATAACCACGCCTGTCGAAGTTTTTTATCTTTAGGGAACCCAAGAAAAGAAACTCCAGTTGTGTTTTCTTCTTCTTCTTCTATTGGTGTTTTATGGCGGTTGACAAACAACGAGTAGGTGCATTACCGCCACCTTCCAGAATGGAGTACGGACCAGATGGCATAGAACACATCACAAAACGCCCAGGCGACCCAGAACACCCCAACAACCAACAAACCAAAACCCACACAAAAACTCCCTAAAGTGCACAAACAGAAAAGAGCAACAAAAAAAACAAACAAACAAAAAAACAATCAGGAACACCTGTTCACATCGAAGACATGGGCAGAGACACCTCACACCCAGACGCACCCTCACCCTGACTCAATTCATCGCAAACACTCTCCCACGACAACTCTTTCACACCAAAAAAACTTGAAGCAGCCTGCACTATGATTTTGATGTTCTCAGTCTTAGTCGTCGCCTGTTCAGAACAATTAATAACAAAAGCAACGAACGGAATCAACCGTTCGATCGTAACAGTACCCTGACCACGGTCAGGTACACTTGGTTTTTCAACAACAGACGGCAAAGAAACATTGCGCTTGACCACACAAACTGCCTCCGCATACGAAAGATTCCCAACAGTCTTAACCTTCTGAACTTCAGCAGCAGCTTTATGATCCACACAACCTGCATAAGCTGCAGAATGACTACCACCATAATTACAACACGACAGCTGAGTCACACCACAATCATCATATTCATGGTCCCCCCCACACTTACTACAACGATGCTTACTCCAACAAACAGCAGCAATATGCCCAAACCTCTGGCACTTAAAGCACCGAAGAGGTGGAGGGACATAAGCCTTAACACGAAAACACAAGCACCAATCATAACTTTATCCGGTAAAACACTGTCCCGGAAACACACCAATACTGACGTACTAGCCACCCTCACCCCATCATGATAAGCCGGCAAACGTTTCAAGGACTCAACTTCCCCACCCTTAACGTATTTCTGCATAGTCTCCAACTCCTCTGTTACAGGAATCCCGGAAATCACTCCCCTGGAACCTCTCATTTCCCCCACAATCTTATCCACCACCACTTTACCACACACAGACTGCAAACCCAAAGCCACGTCCCTCTGCTCAGCATGCCTACAAACTAGCAGGAGATTGCCATCCCACAACACTTTAGCTACTTCCACATCACCCACAGCACGCTTCAGTCCCTTCGAAAAAGTCACAGGGCTCACCCCAAGCAAACCCTGGCCCGCCTCAAACCGCAACACAACTTTACATTTTTCCAGCAGCAACTTCTTCCTACCGTCAACACCGTCGCCAGTAACCTCAAGGCACCGCTTACCCGAAGCCAAACCCTGTCCGACACCCCCACTACTACAAGCCATCGCGGTCCGCTCACAAACCAGATTATGCCCATCCGCCAAGCTCCTCCAGAAGCATGCATCAGCTACGTCTTGCCGAACCCAGTTGTGTTTTCTGGCCGATTAGAACAATTAATTGCTACACACTGAACCATTTTGCCCGCAACTCTTCCACTCACGACTACTGTTTGGCACAACCTACGTCATATCCGGGAGAGGAGCAGGCGGGGGGAGGGGTGTCAAATGCTAAATTTGAGTTAGGATGAAATGTTTTACTTGTGAAAATTTCTCAACAACCTTATTTTATGCTTTTCATTAGACTACTATTAGCTTAAAAACACTTTTCATTTCTCCTTTAATTTACTTGCTACCACTACTTTGTAAAATAAAATAAATATATATATATATATATATAATACATAGCATTATAAATGTATTAAAATATTGCCAAGTTTGGTGAAGAAACATTAAGTGCAGCTGACACAAAACATCTCTACTACAGGTCTTTGGACACTTTGGCTTTGAAGAGCTACAATCATTACCAACACATCAGCACCTTTCCTATATCCTTTGAAATATTCATTGGTGGGGAAAACAACAGCACTTCTGTCAACCCACAGAGGATAAATCAGAGCTGTGTTATTGAACCCAATTGATCCACTGTCATCATATTCTCATCTCAGCACAGATCTAAGCTCCTATTACAATGCATTTGGAGATGTTTGTTTACTTAGTGATTAGCCTTTTGAACATATGATGGGCTGGGAGCTTAAATACTATTGAAAATATCCCAGACTCTTCACCTAAAAAGTGAAGAGACTTTGTTATATATAGATCCGCACAAAATAAGAATTTGCTGAATGTTGTTGTTTAACAGTGGCTGTTCAAATGTGGCATAATGAAAAAAAAAACTTTATATACAGCCACTCAATATTGTGAAGTGGCTGTGACCCCAGATGTTAAAGCAGCTACCTCAATACCTCTACTTCTTGCAGTTTCACTGTTATACCTGGCTCTGTTTCATTTACATTTAAACACGTATGCTGTTTTAATTCTACTAACTTGTATTTCTTCTCTCTTCAGAGCATGTGTCCAATTATTTGAGCTCTCTTCCACTTGCGAACTGCTCTCAATACATATCACAATTTCATCTGCAAAAATTAAAAGTTTCCGTAAGACAAATGTTTCTGTCTAACATATTCCATCAACTAGCTCTTCACCACTGCATACAAACATTGACCTTAAAGTTGATCCCTGATGTAAAGCCACCCACACCCAGTCTGTCACTAACACGGAACAGCTCGAACCAGTCTCACTATCACTGTACATGTCATGAGCCAGAGCCAGCAAAACTCCAGTTCTTTTTTTTGGCACCCTACCACATGGTTTCCCAAGATTCACAAAGATATTGTGCAACATCTCTGATCTTGTGTAAAGTTATTCTGTAATGTTTTGGTCAATACCCAGATACCATGGACTGAAGGAACACCTCAAAGACTCAGGATGCAAAAATAACTGTGTGTTTATTTACAGTGAGAGAAATACTGCTGTTGGAGGGAGCTGGAACCCTGGAGGATGAGGGCCGAAGGTAAGTAATCTCAATATAATCTGAGAATAATGGACGGTGATAAATAGACTATATGCCACGGACACCCGTTCCAGCACTTCCGCATTCATTACCCGGGCGGCGCACTTCCGGTTAGTGGGAATGACACAAACATAAATGACTTAAATACAATTAATAAAACATCTACATACGCACCAATAATAACTCTATACACATATAAATCCATATAAATCTATAGCGACGTTTCCCCTACGGATAGCCGTGATAAATTGTCGCCCTAACCCCCCTCGGCGGGGGAACGGAACAGCTGTACCCACCGGTGGGCGGACACAACGGAACTCACTTGTAGTGCCAGTAGCTCGCAGCCGCTTCCCGTTTTGGGTCATTGTCATGGTCTGCTTGGAGCTAACGCTAACAACAACGGCAGTGGATGGGACCCGGAAGTGGCGGACGTGGGTTGTATTTTAACGGAAGTACGTCACCGCCACCCGTGGCATATAGTCTATTGCCGGCTCTTACTGTGAGTGTAGCAGAAAAGTGGATGAATGAGAGTTCAAGGGTCCAAAGGTAAATTAGGATAGTCCACAGGGAGTCCAGTAGTGTTGGGCAGTGGTAGGAAGGCAGAATGAACAGCTGGTGTAATCCAGGTAGACAAAGGAGGACGAGGAATTCACAGGGAGATCCAAGGTAGAGGAGGAGATCAGCTGAGGAGTCCACAAGGAAATATGATTTCACAAAGAGGTCAAGGGAGCACCGGAGCACAACTGGAAGACGAGAGAACCAGGATGAATATTCACAGCATTAGAGAGCTATGACTAACTAGCTAGGCACTTACTACCAGAAGGCATGTATTGCAACAGCGTTGAACTGGAGTCCCCAGCCGTCCTTTATACTCCTGCCTCTCACCAGGGGAGATGATCTCAAGGTGTGGCTGATTGGCACCATAATGAGATCTGGAGCTGTGGGGAGAAAGGCTGAAGTCCTACAGATTCATTTCAAAACAAATATAACATATGTAGCACTCTTAGCATAAAACCAATTGCTGCTTACTAATTGTCACCTCACTTAGTAATTAGGCTTCAACAATTCTTCCCATATTCTCATGGTGTGACCCAACAGCTTTAAATCTCTTCTACAGATCGCCATACCTTTTGCTGTGTAAAAAAAAGACAGCAGAGTAGTAGTAGTAATCGTCGTCGTCGTCGTCATAGTCATCATCATCATCGTCATCATCGTAATCATCATCATTCATTCATTCATTCAACCTTTATTTAGTCAGGTAAATCTTTTGAACCTCATGGGCTCATTTACGAAAGCGACCTGCTAAAACTAAAGAACAATGAACAGTAATGGTAGAATTTCCTTAAACAATAAACAATCAAACAATAAACAATAGAAAACAAAAGAGAGAGAAAATATATATATATATATATATATATATATATATATACATTACATATATACATATATACATATATATATACTGTATATACATACACATATATATATATATACATATATACACATACATACACACATATATCATATATATATATATATATATATATATATATATATACATATATATATATATATATATATATATATATATATATACATATATATACATACATATATACACATTCCTCCTTTTAACAAAGTATCAAAAAACTAGCAAAACATTATAAGGTAGACGTATAAAATCAAAGACAGGAACAAATCTGCATTGGTTTTTGCCAGGATTCCAACAGATTCTGAAAACCATTTAGAGAAGTCAAGGTCGAGAGCTTCAGATCTTTTTGTAAGATATTCCATGAAGCAGGAGCGGAGTAGGAGAAGGCCCTTTTTCCAAGTTCAGTCCTCACTGACGGAACACTGCAGGTAATCATGTCCTGAGAGCGCACGCTGTAGCTGCACTCACGCAAAGACATGTAGGAGGAGATGTATGAGGGCAGCAGACCAAGAAGTGATTTGAAGATGAAAATGTACCAGTGGAAGAGTCTGCGTGAGGTTAATGATGTCCAGTTAACCAGTGAATACAGGGTGCAGTGGTGGGTACGATAATCACAACCAGTTATGAATCTTAGTGCACCATGATAGACAACATCCGCAGGGTGCTTGTAGGAGCATTCATGTAGAGAATGTCACCGTAATCAATGGAGGGAAGGAAAGTCACAGATACAAGGCGTTTCCTAACATTCAGTGATAGACATGATCTGTTTCTGAAAAAGAAACCCAGTTTAACTTTCAGTTTCTTCACTAGGTTTTCCACGTGGAGTTTAAAAGAGAGATGTGAATCGATCAGGATACCCAGATATTTATAGGAATCAACAAACTCGATAGGTACACCATTTGAAGATAAAATCAGAGGAGGATCTGCTGGAACCGCCTTCCTATTTGAAAAAAACATCCCTTTTGTTTTATCAGCATTTAGGACAAGTTTGAGACGGAACAAATCTGACTGGATGATGTCAAAAGCGGATTGCAGTAACTGGAAAGCCTTAGCTACTGTTTTAGCTCGGCAATAAACAACTGTATCATCAGCATAGAAATGTAAGGATGCATCAGGGATGCAGTGACCTACATTAGCTATGTAGATTGTAAAGAGAGTGGGTCCTAAAACTGAGCCTTGTGGTACACCATTTTTAACTGTTAAATAGCTGGAAAAAGTACCGTTATGTTGAACACATTGCCTCCGATTGGAAAGATAGTTAGAAAACCAACCGATGGTGTGATCAGAGAAACCGATTTCTGAGAGCTTATGACACAGGATGTTATGATCCACAGTGTCAAAAGCTTTAGACAGGTCTAAGAAAAGTGCAGCACAATAGTCCTTAGCATCCAATGCTTCAACAACATCATTCAGAACCTTCAGAGAAGCAGTTGTTGTGCTGTGTTTTTTCCTGAAACCAGATTGATGAAGAGGTAAGATGTTAAATGAGTCCAGATAGTTTTTGATCTGAGAGTTTATCAGTTTTTCTAGAACCTTGGCTAAGATGCAGAGTTTAGAGATCGGTCGATAATTGTTCAGTGAGGTGGGGTCACCTCCCTTCAGCAAAGGAAGAACAAAGGCTGTTTTCCAAGCATCCGGAATGGTGTTTTGGCTTATGGACAGATTAAAGATGTGGGTCACAGGGACTGTGATGATATGAGCAGCCAGCCTTAAGAAGTAAGGTGGAAGTTCATCTGGACCTGCAGATTTTTTAGGATCAAGATCATTTAACAGTTTATTTACCTCACTGACTGAGAACGGAGAAAAAGAGAAGGTGTGATTAACAGATGGTTGACTTGTAGGAGGGATTTGATTTGTAGAAGTTTGATTATTAGATAAAGTGGCTGATTTTCCGTTTGTAACTGTGTCAAATAATGAACTAGAAGCAACAAAATGTTTATTGAAACAGTTCAGGATCTCGTGCTTATTTGACACAGGAACAGAGTCAACAAGAAATTGTGATGGGAGGTCAGATGATGATTGGGGGGTGCCTGAGAGAGATTTGATGGTTTTCCAGAATTTTTTAGGATCGTTTAGATTTTTGGAGGTCTGAGATAAGAAGTAGTTACGTTTTGCGGCTTTGATGGCAGTTGTACATTTATTCCTTAGCTGCCTAAATTTCAACCAATCAGTGTCTGAGTGTGATTTTCTCGCTGCGGCCCAAAGATGATCTCTCCAGTGCAGGAGATCAGCTAGTTCAGGAGTAAACCAGGGGCTGTCACGGCTCTTTATCCTGAACTGCCGGAAAGGTGCGTGTTTGTTTACAAAGAGAATGAAACTATTGCGAAAATAGTTCCAAGCGGTGTTCACGTCATTGATTTGTAGGATACGTTGCCAATCAAAGAGGGATAGATCCCAAAGGAATGACTGTTCACTGAAACGTTTCAAATCCCTTTTTTGAATTATTCTGGGCTTAGCAGGTGGAAGTTTAGTAGATCTAAGAGCTGCTATTACGGAATGATCACTCAAAACGTTGGCAAATACACCTATACCAGGAAATTTGTGAGGTGCATTTGTGAAAAACAGATCTAAGATAGAAGATTTTTCGGGACATTTTATGTTTGGTCTGGTGGGAGAATCGATAAGTTGTGTTAGGTTGAGAGATAGGCAACATTCTTTGAATTTATCACAGAGGGGGGTCGACTTATTCCAATCAATGTTGAAATCTCCAGCCAAAACGATCTCATTGTGTTTTAAATTTCCTATGAATTCAGTCAGGGAGGACAGAGCTTCAGGTGTTGCGGAGGGGGGACGATAACAACCAACAACAGTTAAGGGCTGACCTCCTTTCAAAGTGATGTTCACAGCTAAAGCCTCAAACTGGTTTGCGATTGTTTTTTTAGATGCAATCCTGGCAGCCAAAGAATCTCTGATGTAAATAGCGACTCCACCTCCCCTTGTATTACGGTCACAACGATAGATCTTAAATTCATTGATTGCCAAGTCATTTTTGATTTGATTTGATTTGATTTGATGTTTATTCATTCATTTTAAAAGAACAATACAAGACAGTTTCATCAGATACAAGATTACAAGTAGGATAAAATGAAGGGAGCAGAAAGAAGATGAAATCTTATTATATCTGCCCCTATTTCACAGTTTGTTCAACCAATGATAACTTTCAAGCAACATCACAGAATGAATAGTTCTACCTATTTTCCTAACTGTAATACACAAACTACATCACAAAATGAATAATTCTACTTAATTTTCCTAACTGAAATACATAAACTACTGTAGATCACAAAATGAATAATTCTACTTAATATTTCTAACTGTAATACACAAACTACATCACCCATAATTCTAATTAATTTTCTAATTCTAATTTTTTTATTTATTTTTTTATTTTATTTTATTTTTTTATAATTTTATTTAATTTTCCTATTTTTTTTTAATTAATTTTCCTAACTGTAATACACAAACTAGATCATAAAATGAATAATTCTACTTAATTCTACTTAATTTTTCTAATTGAAATACACAAACTAAAAGATGGCACAACATCAAGATGTTCACAAAATGAATAATTCTACTTAATTTTCCTAATTGTAATACACAAATTCATCACAAAAATGAATAATTCTACTTAATTTTTCTAACTGTAATACACAAACTGCTTCATAAAATGAATAACTCTACTTAATTTTTCTAACTGTAATACACAAACGTACCGTACATCATAAGTACAACATAATTGTAATACACAAACACGCAAGATTACATCATATATAGTTTTTGAGCAAGTCCTTTTTGACCTTTTTCTTAAATGTATACATTGATTTTTCATTTTTAACATCACTCTCCAGAGCATTCCACAATCGAATTCCCTGAATTGAGGTAGACCGTCCTTTTAAGCTGGTTCTGAATTGTGGTTTGATGAATATCTCTGTCCCTTTGAGATTGTAATAACTTTGTCTTTTTATAAAATTTCTTTGGATATTTAAAGGTAATGTGTTATTATGAGCCCTATACATAATTGATAAAATACTATATTCTACCAATTCCTGGAATTTCAATAAGTTTAGTTGAATAAACAAGGTGTTTGAAGGGTGAGTGAAATGTTTTCTGGTGATTACTCTTACAGCTCTCTTTTGTAAAATAAAAACAGGCTTTGTAATAGTTTTGCATGCTTTTCCCCAAACCTCAATACAATAGATTAAATGTGGAGCAATGATTGTGTTATACAACATATGTAAAGCTTTATCAATTAAAAAATCCCTGACTTTATACAGTACTGCAATTGCTCTAGCTAGTTTTTTTTTAATAGAATTTACATGATGTTTCCATGTCAGTTTGTCATCAATGATAACACCCAGAAACTTCACTTCACTCACTTTACAGATCACAACATCTTCAATTTCAAATGGATCGTCATCAACAATTCCCTTTTTGTTACTGAAAATCATGTAGTTAGTTTTATCTAAATTCAAAGATAATTTGTTTAATTTAAACCAAGTTTGTATTTTTATAAATTCTGTTTTCATCATATCCAAAATCTGTTTTATGTCATTACCCGAACTGAAAAAAGTGGTGTCATCGGCAAAAAGAACACATTTAAGTAGTGCTGACACATTTACCAAGTCATTCACATATAAAATAAACAACTTTGGTCCAAGCACAGAACCCTGAGGAACTCCACAAGTGATATCACGGAGGTCAGATTTAACATCATTAATTTGCACGAACTGTTTCCTGTCCTTCAAATAGCTAGATACCCACTGTAATGCTGGTCCTCTAATACCATATTTATTTAGTTTTTCAAGGAGAATGGTGTGGTCAATGGTATCAAATGCTTTTTTTAGATCAACAAAAACACTAACACAGTACTGTTTATGATCGACAGCATTAGTTATTTGTTCCATTAAATCCATGAGAGCCATTGACGTAGAGTTTTTTTCTCTAAACCCATATTGACTGCTACTTAAAATGTTTTGTTTATCAATAAATTGATCCAATCTGGACACAAATAGTTTTTCTAGAATCTTTGAGAACTGTGGTAATAAGGATATTGGCCTATAATTATTGAATACACATTTATCACCATTTTTAAAAAGAGGAATTACCTTTGCTACTTTCATGTTATCTGGAAATATTCCTGTTGAAAAAGATAAATTGCATATATATGTAAACGGTTCAATAACATAACTTATTATTTCCTTTACGAACATCATATCCATGTCCACCCAGTCTTTTGATCTCTTGTCTGAGAGATTTTTTACCATTTTCATAATTTCCTCTTTGTTAGTTCCACTAAGAAAAATACTGTTTGTGCAACTTTTAATTGAATGACACACCTTATTATCTACTTTTGGTATTTTAGCTGCAAGGCTTGATCCAATATTTACAAAATATTGATTAAATTCATTTACGATATTATTCTCATCATGTATTTCTTTGTCATCTTTCACAAAATATTTTGCAATGTTTGTTTTTGCTTTATGACTTTTTAGAACATCATTTATTACTCGCCATGTTGTTTTAGTGTCACCATTGCTCTTGTTTAATAAATCACTATAGTATTCTTTCTTGCATCTTCTTATAATCATTACCAATTTATTTTTATATTTTTTATATTTTTCTTCAGCTTGTTGTGTTCTCGTTTTTAAGAAACATAAATACAAGTTATTTTTTTTTTACAAGCATTTCTCAACCCTTTAGTCATCCAAGGTTGGTCAACAATATTTCTTTTTCTACGATTTCTTTGCACACAATTCTTTTCATACAGAGCTTCTAAAATGTTCATAAATTCATCATATGATCTGTTAACATCATCAATATACACGTCCTTCCAGTTTTGCTTCTGTAAATCATCTTTTAATTGATCCATAGCTTTTTTTGATGTGTTTATTATTTTTTTCTTAATTGTAACTTCTTTTGTAATGTTTTGATCATTTCTGTAGATAGTGAAAACTGGTAAATGATCACTTAAATCAGTTGTTAAGATACCACCTGTCATATCCCCATTTGTTATATTTGTGAAAATGTTGTCAATTATCGTAGCACTATGAGTTGTAATTCTTGTTGGTTTTGATATTAACGGATAAAGATTTAAACTATACATTGAATTTAGAAATGTGCTGATGTTATTTGAATCCGTTTTATTTCCCAGGTCGATATTAAAGTCTCCGCACAAGAAAACTTTTTTATTTAAACTCTTTTCCAGTAGTTGTATGATTTTATCGGTGAATATTTCTATATTTGATCCTGGTGATCGATATACACAACTTATGGATATGTTTTTAGCATTTTCGTTTAATATTTCTATTGTTATTATTTCCATAAGATTGTCAACAATTATTGACATTTCTTTAATTATTCTACACTTTATTTCATTTTTGACAAATAGAGCTACTCCACCGCCTTTTTTATTGTTTCTGTTTAAATGATATAATTCATATCCTTCGATGTGAACATTATTTTTGTTTTCATCATTAAGCCATGTCTCTGACAGTGCTATTAATGTAAAAGTTCTGTTTAACTGTTTTAAATATTCTGTTATTTTGGATATATTTGCATTTATACTTCTACTATTGATGTGAATAATAGAGAGATCTCCATTTGTTATATTGATGTTATTAAACTTTTCTTCATTATAGTATTCACAGTCTTTTATAGCAGGATAAAAGTTTGCATCAACCATATCTTCAACATTATATATTTTGAATTCTGAGTCTTCGTTTGTTGCTGTCATGTTTTAATCTATTTGTTTGTTTGTTCATTTCTGTTAATTTTGTGTATGAACATGTGATAGTGATTGGTGATTTGTCATTTTTGAGCTCATCCAAATGTTTCTAAGTCTTTCAGATCTTTTATTATTTTAGCTTGAGAATTTTCATCTACTTTGATCCAGATGTTTCCGTTTCTTGTCCAAGTTTTTTTTATTTTTCCATTATTTTTCAACACCCTTGCTGCATGTGCAATGTTTGCGTTTTTTTTAGTTAGGTGTTCATTCATGAAGACCATAGTTTTTGCGAGTTTCTTTGACTGCATCATTACCCTGTTTCTTTGATTCCTTCCAATGAATCTCACGACTACTGATGGTTTATTTTTGTTAACTCTATTGGGCAGTGTGTAACAGGTGGAAATGTCATCACGTTTAATGTCAATGCCTTTGTCACTTAAGAAAGTGACTACCTGATTCTCCAGAGACTGCAGTTGTTCTGGTCGTCCTCCTTCATTCGTGTTAACGCCTTTAACTACATCAGCCGATGACCAGCGTTTAAGTTCGAGTCCAGAAATGACCATGTTTTCGCCTCTTATGTATTGTTCCATGTCCTCACACTTTTGTTCCAATTGAGCTAATCGTTCTTCTCTGATGACCTCCTGAGCTTTCATTAGTTTCATCTCCTCAACCAGTTGATTAAAGTTTTTTTGATCGGCTCTCAAACTTGTAACTTCCGCAGTGAGAACGGCTTGATCGGCTCTCAAACTTGCAACTTCCGCAGTGAGAACGTTTACTGCATTTTTCAATTCCTCCATTAACTCCAAATTTTTATCCACCGATTTTTTACTCGCCGACTCCTGTTTCTGCTGCTCCGATTTATTTTTTTTACTAGGACTCATCACGCCTGCTTCTTCTGATCTGGATACAGAAAATCACTGTTCCACAGCAACTCGTTCACTGCTCTGCTCCCATCCGCAGCAACTCGCTCGCTGCTCTGCTCATGTCCAACAGTAATCAGCTTGCTTCCCGTCCTACAGCAACTCGATCGTTGCTCTGCTTCAGATCAGCAGTTAGTTCAGAACTCACGGTTTCAGCAGCCTGCAGCAATCCCCTGGCTCGCCCACGGCGCACGGCTCAGCTCGAAGCCCCAGGTGGCGTCCACGGCTCACGGCGCACGGCTCAGCTCGAAGCCCCAGGTGGCGTCCACGGCTCACGGCGCACGGCTCAGCTCGAAGGTGGCGTCCACGGTTCACGGCCCACTCGTGGCTCTCGGATCAGCTCGAAGCCCCAGGTTGCGTTCACGGCCCCCTCGTTGCGCTCGGCTCAGCTCGAAGCCCGAGGTGGCGTTCACGGCTTTCGGCTCTCACGCCAGCCTGTAGCAACAGTCCCAACTCCGTGGTGTTTTTCCGCATTAGCCTTTATCAGCAGCACATGGCTAGCGTTAGCTTGTAGTCTGAAGCCACCACTCCCAGCTTTGTTGTTTTCTTTCGCTGCAACAAAGCACCTCCAGCGTGCCGGCCCGCGTTTCTTCGTAACAACCAGTGTATTCTTCCGGTTTATTTGTTAACGAAGCCCGCAGCTCCGGCACCCAGTTACGGTGACCCAGCTCGGTTAGCTTTGATTAGCCCGGTAGCTACGCTTGGCTAACTCTCGGCAAAAACTCACGGACATGTTGGCTTGTAGATTCATAATTCTGGATCGCATGCTCCCGTCCATGTTCCGCAGCTTTTTCAGAGCTCCTCTCTGCACATCCAGCGCTAAAAACTGCGAGTACAAGCTCTCCAAATACTCCTTATGGAGGTACTGGCAGGAGTACTGGCAGGAGCCCGACTACAAACGTCCACTCTGCTCAGCCGCCATTTCATTTCATTTTTCAAAACAGAATCGTTGAGCCAAGTTTCAGAGATAACGATCACATCTGCCCCAGAAGAAGTGATTAGGATTTTCAATTCATCAAGTTTTTTTAGAAGGCTACGAGCGTTTACATGCAGAAAACGGAGACCTGAAATATTTTTAAACTCATTAGGTGTACAGTAGTTAGTGATTGGCCCTGGGTTTGGCTGAATCCCTGAGATCAATAACAACATTAATATCAGACATTTACTTGACTTCTTTGTCAGTGATGTGTAATTACAGGAGTTAACAGTGTGACATTTTTCCCCCATAATTGAACCATGTGAAACATTAATGAAGATACGATCATTCAGAGCCCAAAAACTATGAAAGTCGCAGTGATGGGCAGATCCAGATGAGTTGATAAGATTTAGTGATTCCAGGTAGTCTGAGAACTGAAAATAATAACAGTAATATGAATGATGCAGAAAAGTCATCAATCATCATCCTAAATCCTAAATCCTAATCCTAAAGAAATAAGCAGATAAAATAACAAAGTACAAAGACCTGGAGATAGAAGTCCAATGCATGTGGAACACAAAAACTCAAGTTATGCCAATTGAAATTGGAGCTTTAGGAACAATGAAGAAAGGGTTTCAAGAACAACTAGACAAAATCCCATGCAGAGTCAATGCCAAACAAATGCAACAGACTGTGCTGTTAGGGACCGTTCACATACTTTGATGAGTTCTCGGCTGAATACCAGCCGAGTGCAGAGATTAAACCTGAGGGACCTGGTTGGCCCCTGGTGAATGAACCGGCAATAAATGAAGAAATGCTTGGAAAATAACATAATAATTTTTTTTTTTTTTTTTAATAATAATTTTCATTCATTCAACCTTTATTTAGTCAGGTAAATCTTATTGAGCTTCGAGGGCTCATTTACGAAAGCGACCTGCTACAAACTAAAGAATGATGAACATCAATGATACAAATACATTAAACAATAAACAAAAGAAAAGAAAAAGTAGCAAAAAGTAGCAAAAACATTATAAGGTAGATGTACAAAAAAATCAAAGACAGGAACATATCTGCATTGGTTTTTGCCAGGATTCCAACAGATTCTGAAAACCATCCAGAGAGGTCAGGGCCGAGAGCTTCAGATCTTTTTGTAAGATATTCCAGGAAGCAGGAGCAGAGTAGGAGAAGGCCCTTTTTCCAAGTTCAGTCCTCACTGACGGAACACTGCAGGTGATCATGTCCTGAGAGCGCACGCTGTAGCTGCACTCACGCAAAGACATGTAGGAGGAGATGTATGAGGGCAGCAGACCAAGAAGTGATTTGAAGATGAAAATGTACCAGTGGAAGAGTCTGCGTGAGGTTAATGATGTCCAATTAACCAGTGAATACAGGGTGCAGTGGTGGGTACGATAATCACAGCCAGTTATGAATCTTAGTGCACCATGATAGACAACATCCGCAGGGTGCTTGTAGGAGCATTCATGTATAGAATGTGCTAATATAATATAATAATAATACAGTAGTCAACTAATATTTCTGAATATTTTTAGTGCATTTATTGACACAATAGTGTCAATGGAG
This sequence comes from Garcialebias charrua, assembly GCA_038048925.1. Lineage (NCBI taxonomy): Eukaryota > Metazoa > Chordata > Actinopteri > Cyprinodontiformes > Rivulidae > Garcialebias > Garcialebias charrua. The sequence continues at coordinate 25,187 of JBBPBX010006980.1, read as the reverse complement.
AACTTTGAAGATTAATTTTTATTTTACAGATCATGTGTTTTGCTGAACTGGGATGAATGTGTAAGTTATGGGAAGATTAAAACAAAAACACAGATGATGTGATGAGTTTATGCCATTAGTGAAATGCATTCTCTTGAACATCCTCCACCTACTCCATGCATTTTTAATGTATGCACTTCTCTTACGTCTATTCATTCGTGTCAAGAGCAACTCTATTCTTATTTGAAAATATATATATATATATCCCACAGGGAGTTCCCCCCCCCCTTTTTTTTCTGTTTAAACACATTCTATATCACCGTTTTCATGTCTTTTCTTTTCAACGTTATAACTTCCTATACCTATGGCCTAGTTTCCCAGCAGTGTCACATCATATTTTAAGCAACTTAATGAGACACAAGTTTATCTTCAATGTTCCTGACTAGTCTTTCATTCAGGTCTTGTTCACAATGGCATGTTGGTGGAGAAGGGCTTGATGGGTAGCAAGTGGTACTAAAGTGCTGAGGTATGCAGCTTGAATGCATAAAGACAACAGGCCTGGTCCATTACACCCTCTGTCACATTCACTTTCATAAATCAAACAGATAGTGAGGCTTGTTTTGCTATGAGACATGTATGATTATGCACTCAGCAAAGATGGACAAATAGAGCCAACATATCTGTTATCCTTCGTTATCAGGGGGCTTGGGTCCTGTCAAAACATTGCCTCATTCACTTATAAACTCCACTGTATGGGCTGTTAGTTACCACCTGTATCCTAAGAAGGCTTTTTTTTTGTGGTGATACACCACACTAGGAGAGACAATGAATTATGTCAGCATTACTAAAATAGCAGTTGTGGCTAGCAAATATCTGCAACTTTGTTGTATTGAAGACAAGTGTCGCTCATTAACACTTTTATTAAATATTAACTTTTGTTACTGAGCAAAAGGATTACCATAAAAACTAACTAAAACTAGAGGTAATGCTAGCAGGGGTCACCAACCTTTTCGAAACTGAGAGCTAATTTGTGGGTACGGAGTCATACAAAGGGCACCAGTTTGATAAACTTTTCGGAAATGACAAAGCGTAAATTGAAAAATATGTATAATAAAAATATTTTTAAGAACATATTTTGAAGATAGACAATTTAAAATATATATAAATACAAAAAAAGAATGACAACTGAATAAAATGAAATTTTAAATGCAGCTTAGTAGTGAGTTGTGCTATTTTTACAACAGGTCCGGGGGCACCGCAAATGGTCCTTGGGGGCACCCGGGTTCCCGCAGGCACCATGTTGGTGACCCCTGTGCTAATGTATCAATGTTATAGTTGGTGCACCATGAATAAAAGCAGCAATTAAAATGTTCAAGTACCGTATTTGTCGGCATTTAACACGCTCCTGTGTATAACACACTTTGTCCAATTATTGTAAATAAATTGGAAAAATCCATAAATAACACGCTTCGGCGTCAGCGCCTGATTTGCCCTGCTGAAAATGGTGGCCACAGAAGCGAGCGAGCACCAATGGACTTCACAAGATTAACACAGAAAAACAATTATTTCTTTGCGAGAAAAAATATATTTCTTAGCTGACATTATAGCACAAGGGTTCCTGAGCTTAACCGTTCCTTAAAGGGGACCACAGATAGATTTTTAAAATTTTCATGGTATTTTTTTGGGGTTACCAGACAATGTTCATTCAATTTAATACACAAAATAATTATTCGATAATCAATTATACCCTTTTTAATTCTGCCATTTTTAACTTTCGTTTTGAACGACCGGTTTATGATAATGAGATCTCATGGCACGCCCTTCAAAGATCTGCTTACATTAACTCCGCCCTCCAAAGGCAGACGAGGATTTCTGAACTCACATTACTGCCACCCAGAGCCCTGAGCTGAGCTGAACTGGACCGCGCAACGTATTTATTGTGGGACAGATCAGACATGTACAAGTTGTCGTGTCATTTTTAATTTTTCCTCTGTAATAAATGTCCAACTCCCTCCCTGACGTCTCCTTCCCTCTCCCTGTGCGCACGAGCTGGAGGGAGCGGATGTCACTCACGGACACACACACACATATACACACACACACACACACACTCACAGCAGGGCTGTCTTGTTGTCCCTCGCTCAGCCGCGCGTCGGGCCCGGCACACACACATACACATACACACACACACGCACGGGTTTGTCAATGAGGTTTAGCGGTACGTAGTCTGTCCTGCTAATGACACATAAACCAACACACACACACAGCAACATTGCTGTTCATTAGCCTCCCATCTGAAAACTATCAATTTTAAATCTGCTTAGTGCACGCTCCATTATCTAGGCCAGGAGGGTCAGAGAGTTAGCTGGCTAGACATTTTTAGCCATGAAATCAGGAAAAACAACCGTCACGTCTTTTTATACTGAAGTGGGTTGAGCCTAACCAGGGGTTGCTAGGTGAGGGGCTGGACTCAGGTTCGAGGTGGGTTGTCCTGGCGCTTGTGACGTCACAAGCGCGATGATTTTAAAACGAAACCTATCTTATAATAATAATAATAATAAATTAAATTTATAACGCACTTTTCATTAATGAAAATCTCAAAGTGCTACATGGTGCAACAGAATTAAATGTCAATAAAACAAGTAAAAAAACAAGTAAAATCAATAACAGTATCAACTTGGGCGGCCGTGGCGTAGTGGTAATGGCAGTCGTCCCCCGATCGGAAGGTTGGCGGTTCGAATCCCAGTTCCCCACACCATGTGTCGTTGTGTCCTTGGGCAAGACACTTAACCCCGAGTTGCTCCCGGTAGGACTGGAAAGCACCTTGCATGGTAGTCTGCCGCTACCGGTGTATGAATGTGTGTAGCGCTTTGAGATTTTCACTAATGAAAAGCGCGTTATAAATTGAATTCATTATTATTATTATTAACTAAGATCAAAAGTAGAATCATGAGGAGGTAGAGTATGCTCGGTCGAAAAGAAAGGTCTTCAAGCCGCTCTTAAAGTCAACCACAGACTGTGGGGCTCTCAGACAGTCAGGAAGAGAGTTCCACAGGCGGGGGGCAGCCACACTGAAAGCCCGGTCTCCCATGGTCCTTAATTTGGTTCTCGGAACGTGAAGGAGATTACTGTTCTGTGACCGCAGCGACCGGGTGGATGAGTATGGAATAAGAATATCCTTCAGATAATCTGGTGAAGCTCCATGTAAGCATTGATGTGTAATGAGAGCAGTTTTGTACTGAATTCTGTAGGCGACAGGAAGCCAATGAAGGTTATGGAGAATGGGCGTAATATGTTCAAATTTACGAACTCTCAACAAGATCCTTGCTGCACTGTTTTGAATATATTGAAGTTTCTGAAGGTTTTTGCCAGGGATTCCAATAAACAGGGAGTTGCAGTAGTCGAGCCTGGAGGAGACAAAAGCATGGACGAGCTTCTCAGCATCGGAAAAAGTTAGGGATGGGCGAAGTCTGGAGATGTTTCGAAGATGGAAGAAGCAAGTTTTAAACAGAAGCTTAATGTGATTTTCAAATGTAAGATTGGAGTCCATTTTTATTCCAAGATTTGTAACAGAGGTGGAGAGGGGGATGTCTTGTCCAGAAAAGGAAAGTGTTGTTATAGGAGATGTTTGTACCTGGTGAGGGGTGCCAATCAGTATGGCCTCAGTCTTGGAGCAGTTTAATTGAAGAAAGTTCTGATTCATCCATGCCCTAATTGCCTCCAGGCAGGCAGAGAGGGCAGTGAGTGAAGATGGAGATGACAAGGTGGAAGATGAGGATGCTCCAGTCCTGATGTAAAGCTGTGTATCGTCGGCATAACAGTGAAAAGAAATGTTGAACTGATTAATAATTTGACCTAAAGGCAGCATGTAAAGGGAAAACAGCAGGGGCCCCAGAACCGACCCCTGAGGGACACCACAGGAGACACAGACTGTCTGGGACGTGGCGTTGCCAAGACTAACACATTCCAGCCTATTGGAGAGGAAAGATTTGAACCAGTCCAGGACGGTGTCGCAGAGACCGACCTCCACATGAAGACGGTGGAGGAGGATACTATGGTCCACAGTGTCGAAGGCTGCAGTGAGGTCAAGGAGGACAAGGATGGAGGGAGAGCCAGTGTCAGCAGCCAAGAGGACATCATTGGTAACCCTCAGCAATGCAGTCTCTGTACTGTGAGCTGCCCTGAATCCAGACTGGAACTTCTCATACAGGGAGTGTTGTTGTATGTGGTCCTGCAGCTGAGTAGCAACAGCTTTTTCCAGCACTTTAGACAGAAAAGGGAGGTGTGAAATTGGGCGGTAATTAGAAAAAATGTTGGGATCCTGTCACAGTTTTACTCAGAGCGTGTTAAAACCCAGTGGCGTAGACGGAAACGCAGGAGGAGGCAAGAGGTCATAAAGTAATACTTTTAATAACAACAAACAAAACGAGCTGTCGTGGCAGCAATACTCACAGGAACTGTAGCGTGACACAAACAGGATTCACCAGACTATACCAGACTATGCACCGACAATGAAATGAGACACAGACAGGTCTTATATACACACACAGCTATGACGAGACGTAATCACAGACACCTGGGGACAATCAACTAGAGACACAGAGCAGGACCGGAAAACTAAACCTGAAACATGAAAGTAACTAGGATGACAGAACTGGAGGTTTAAACTAAGGGTGAATAAACATGAGACTACACTGGAAGGGAAACTAATAAACTAACAGACTAGGAACTGACTACAGGATGACAGAACTGGAGGCTAACCTAAGAGTGAATAAACATGAGACTGAACTGGAAGGGAAACTAATAAACTAACAGACTAGGAACTGACTAACAGGACAACATCACTAACAGACTAACATGATACTACACTGGAAAGGAAACTAATAAACTAACAGACTAGGAACTGACTACAGGGGGGACGAAGGGAGCCAATCCTTACAGATCCAAATTAGATTTTTTCAGAAGAGGCCTAATTATGGCAGTTTTTAGAGGCAGTGGAACATGACCAGATTGTAGAGAGTGATTTATTATTTGAGTGATTAGTGGGCCTATTGCAGAGTGATTGGTTTTATGAGAGACGAGGGGAAAGGATCCAGGGCGCAGGATGAAGGCTTCATTTTCTTGATGATGGCCTCCACCTCACTCTGAACAACTTCGTCAAAGCTGTTTAGGGTCCCAGAATGCAGACGGGTAGGTGGCACACTGAGAACAGGGAGGTTGTGGAGCTGAGATCTGATAGTGTCAACTTTGGTTTTAAAAGATGAAAGAAATAGGTCGCATTTTTGAGCAGAGTCCTCAAGAGTTTGTTTAATGGGATTAAGCAGACGAGTTACTGTGGAGAAAAGCTGTTTAGAGTTTCCAGGGCAGGAGTTGATGATGTTAGAATAATATTTGGAGCGTGCTTCTTTAAGCGAATAGGCGTACGCTTTCTGATGTTCTTTATATGCCTGCTTATGCACAGAGAGACCAGATGATTTTACACGTCTCTCAATAGCACGGCCAGTTGCCTTCATCTTGCGCAGCTCATCAGTGTACCAGGGGGCTGAACGCGAGAAAGACACCAGTCTTGACTTCAAGGGGGCGTGTAGGTCCAGGAGCTCCCGAAGAGATTGGTTGTAGTAATCCACAGAGTCATCTGCAGAAGGATGATTGACAGCACTCAGGGTGTGAAGATCAGCAGACAGAACATCAGGGGAAATACCCTGATGCATGCTCAATAATCCAGGTAGAAAAATCTAAAAAAGCTAAGTCTGGTCCTCTGGACATTCAATGAGAATGTTGTTTTTTGAATGTCCAGAGGACCAGACTTAGCTTTTTTAGATCAGGGGAAATGTTTTTAAGGTCACGGAACTGGATGGGTCATTTTGGGTTTGAAGCAGGCGAAGATGAAGGCACTTCCAGGGAGATGACCCTGTGGTCTGAGACACCCAGGTCATATACAGATAAGTTATTGATGAGTACAGTGTCTGTAATCACCAAATCCAGAGTATGCCCCCTGCTGTGCGTAGGGGCGTCAACATGTTGAGTGAGATTAAGAGAGTCCAAAAGAGACTTAAAATCTGTTGCCAGAGGTGAAGAAGAATTGTCCACGTGGATATTTAAGTCACCAAGAAAAATAGTCTTCACAGGGGAGGTGCAGAAAAAAGTGAGGAGGTCATGCATCTCTGAGTTAAATGAAACATGTGGTTTGGGAGGTCTATAAATTAATATAGCATTCATCAGGAGTGGGGCTTTGAAGCTGAAAGCCAGACATTCAAAAGAAGAAAAATCCTGAGAAGACAGATGAGACAATTTTAAATTACTGCGATAAATTACCGCCAGACCACCACCGCGGCCAGTGCTGCGGGCTCTCTGCAGATAACTGTATCCAGAGGGACACGCCTCATTCAGAGAACTGAACACATCTGGTTTATGCCAAGTCTCTGTAAGACACATGAGGTCCAAGTCCTTCTCCAGAATGTGATCATGAATTAAACATGACTTGTTGGATAGTGACTGCACATTGAAAAGTTCTAATTTAATACCAGTTGGAATAGGAGCTTTTTGAACCGGTTTAAGCAGACTGAAGTCCACTCCACGTTTTCCTCGCCACTTCGTGCACAGTGGACTACAAGGGCCTACAGACGCAGTGTTCTGATGACGTCGAGGTGCGACGCGTCTTTCAGCCCAGACAGCACTAATGGAATCCGAGTTCGCTTGAGAATAAGTCAAAGTCAAAGTCAACTTTATTGTCAGATCTGCAATATGTACTGTACAGGACATACACAGGACCGAAATTGCGTTTCTCTCAGTCCCTCGGTGCAACAGTAAACATCTAAACATTGAAACACTGAAACATATAATAATTGACATAAGCATAAAATAGTAAAACTAACACTGTCCTGAGTTTTTTGCATAGTGGAATAAGAGTATGAAAATTTACACCAACTCTAAAACTAAAACATTAAACATTTAATGAACATAATACTGTCCTGAGTTTTTGCATACTAGTATAAAAAAAAGAGTATAAAAAGTATAACTAAAATAAACTAAAGGTTTCTAGCATTGACATTTGCAAAGTGGCAAAGCAGCGTATGAGTTAATGTACACAGTATATGTATGAGGTAGTAGTTGATGTTGTTATAGAGGCAAAAAGTGGCATATGCAGTAAGGCACATTGGGCATCCCTAAATAAGACCGTTCAGAGCACATTGTATATGTATCAGCAGTGGTGTAGATATTAGAGTAGTGTAAATGTAAACAGTAGTAGTTACATGTAAGCAGTAGTAATAAAAGTAAACAGTATTAATAAATGTAAACAGAGAATGTAAACAGTATTATGATTATAGGCAGTGATGTAATACAAACATTAGTGCAAGTATGAGAAGTAGTGCAAACTGTATGAGCACATGACCGAGAGCTTAGTGAATAAACCGTTTGATGACACAGAGTCCAGTGTTAAAATCTTTGTGTTGTGTGGTAATGTGTGAGAAAGTTTTAGTGTTAAGGCAGTTCAAATGG
>JBBPBX010006980.1:0-17282 GCA_038048925.1 Garcialebias charrua | reverse complement strand
CAAAGCAGCATATGAGTTAATGTACACAGTATATGTATGAGGTAGTTGATGTTGGTATAGAGGCAAAGTGGCATATGCAGTAAGGCACATAAGGCACATTGGGCATCCTTAAATAAGGCTAGTCAGAGAATACTGTATATGTATCAGCAGTAGTGTAGATATAAAAGTAGTGTAAATGTAAACAGTAGTAATAAATGTAAACAGTAGTAATAAATGTAAACAGTATTAATAAATGTAAACAGTGAATGTAAACAGTAGTATGACTATAGGCAGTAATGTAATACAAACATTAGTGCAAATATGAGAAGTAGTGCAAACTGAATGAGCACATGACCGAGAGTTTAGTGAATAACCCGTTTGATGACACAGAGTCCAGTGTTAAAATCTTTGTGTTGTGTGGTAATGTGTGAGAAAGTTTTTTGTGTTAAGGCAGTTCAAATGGGAGGGGAGGCAGAGCAGGCAGAGTGTTTAGCATCCTGACTGCCTGATGAACAGAGCTGTCTCTCAGTCTGCTGGTTCGAGCCTGGAGACTTCTCAGTCTCCTCCCTGATGGCAGCAGTCTGAAGCAGCTGTGTAGTGGGTGTGTGGGATCACCTGCCATGCAGAGGGCTTTCCGAGTGAGGCGGTTGCTGTGTAAGTCCTGCAGTGAGGGGAAGGAGGTGCCGACGATCTTCTCAGCTGCTCTCACGATGCGCTGGAGGCTCTTGCGGCAGGATGCAGTACATGCACCAAACCACACAGTGATGCAGCTGGTCAGGACACTTTCTATGGCACCTCTGTAGAAGGTGCACATGATGGGGGTTGAAGCTCCAGCCCTTTTCAGCTTGCGGAGAAAGTAGAGACGCTGGTGAGCCTTCTTGGCCAGTGATGCAGTGTTCCTGCTCCAGGACAGGTCCTCTGAGACGTGCACTCCCAGGAACTTGGTGCTGTCTACTCTCTCCACTGCGGTGCTGTTGATGGTCAGAGGGGCATGTTGTGCATCCCTCTTCCTGAAGTCCACAACAATCTCCTTTGTCTTCTCCACGTTGAGAGTGAGATTGTTGTGTCCGCACCACAAGGCCAGGCGGCTCACCTCGTTCCTGTAGTCCGTCTCATCGTTGTTGCTGATGAGACCTACCACTGTTGTGTCGTCCGCAAACTTGATGAAGTGGTTGGAGCTGTATGATGGTGTGCAGTCGTGTGTTAGCAGGGTGAATAGAAGGGGGCTCAGCACACATCCTTGTGGGGCCCCTGTGTTCAATGTGATGGTGCTAGATGTGTTACTCCCGACCCGTACTGTCTGTGGTCTCCCGGTCAGGAAGTCTAGCAGCCAGTTACACATTGAGGTGTTCAGCCCCAGACTGTCCAGTTTAAGGATGAGCTGTTGGGGGATGATGGTGTTGAATGCCGAGCTGAAGTCGATGAACAGCATTCTAACATAAGAGTCCTTCGTGTCCAGATGTGTGAGAGCTGTGTGGAGGGCAGAGGAGATGGCATCGTCGGTTGAGCGATTAGGTCGGTATGCAAATTGGAAGGGATCCAGGGAGGCAGGGAGGACAGATGTGATGCTTTTCATGACTAGCCGTTCAAAGCACTTCATCAGGATGGGGGTGAGTGCTACTGGGCGATAGTCATTGAGGCATGCGGGCGTTGCCTTCTTTGGGACAGGGATGATGGTGGTGGCTTTGAAACAGGTGGGGACGATGGCCTGGCTCAGTGAGATGTTAAAGATGTCCGTGAAGACCGCTGCGAGTTCCCCTGCACAGTCCTTCAGCACACGACCAGGTATGTTGTCAGGACCAGAGGCCTTCCGGGCGTTAATCTTGATGAATGATCGCCTTACGCTGTCTGAGGACAGCACCAGCACCTGGCCATCAGGAGAGGGGGGGAGTTTATGTGCAGGTGTGCTGTTACTTGCCTCAAACCGAGCAAAGAACTCATTCAGTTCATTCAGCGTAGAGGTTGAGCTGTCACAGGTCTGGGGGGATGGTTTGTAGTTTGTGATGGTCTGTATTCCCTGCCACAGACTGTGTGTATCCTTGCTGTCCTTGAAACGGTGAGCTATTTTCCTGGAATACTGCTTCTTGGCCTTTCTGATGCCCCGGGCCAGGTTCTTTCTGGCTGCCCTCAGGCCCACCTGATCTCCCGCTTTGAAGGCAGCATTCCTGGCTTTCAGGAGTCTGTAAACCTCTGCTGTCAGCCATGGCTTCTGATTAGCCCGAACAGTGATGGTCTTGAGGTTGGTTACATCATCAATGCACTTGGTGATGTATGAACATACAGTGTCTGAGTACTCCTGGAGACATGTGTTGTTGTTTGTGGTAGCAGCTTCTTTGAACATACCCCAATCTGTGGTGTCAAAACAGTCCTGGAGTGCCTCTGAAGACCCCTCTGGCCACACTCGTATCTGCTTGCGGACTGGTTTTGTGACTTTCACCAGTGGCCTGTATGCTGGCTTTAGCATAACACAGATATGGTCAGAAGCACCAATGTGGGGGAGGGGGAGGGCTCTGTAGGCATTTTTCATGGTGGTGTAAACTTGGTCCAGTGTGTTGTTTCCTAGCCTGGTTAAAACCAGACCCTTGTCCTTCACTTCGCTTTGTAATAGGGTCTGGGATTTCTCCCATAGACAACGATTTCTCCGGTCGATTTTTGACCGGACCAATCAATATATATATATATACACACAGTCATAACTTTTCCAAACTGTAACATTGTCAGACTAGGTCCCCACTAAACTGGTTAATAAAGCAGTGGAATGCTGTCTGTACTGGAAATATTCCATAACACAAGTTAATCTAAAAAATATATATATTTTGGTTATTTTACTTTATCATTCTACATTTGTGGTATTAATTTTTTTCTCAGTTGAGTAGCAAACTTTGAGTGTTATTTGAGATCTTGTGATGCAAACATGAGTGTTTACTTTTTTTTAAGGTACAAATGAGTGATGTACCGAGTTTGATCCAAAGAAAAGCTCCATGTGCAGAGTCAGAATCTCCTAGACGGGTCCAGTCTTGGGTCCTGAGCTGCTCCAGTCGATCCACATGAAGACGGGGAACCAGTTCGAGTCTGCGACTTGGTGCTGCAGTTAGACGACCAACATTGTTCCATACCATCTTATTTATACAGCACTTAAAACAGCAACAGGGCCAACCAAAGTGCTGTACAAACAAACAAACAACAGGCAACACACAGGCAACATACAAAATGAAGTAAAAAACAGAATATAGACATATAATCATTGCAGATAATAAATAAAACAACCAAACACAGATCATCTGGTGTTGAAAGCAACAGAATAGTAATGAGTCTTTAAATGGGATTTGAAAACCGAGAGGGAGGGGGCCTGTCTGACAAACAGAGGTAACTCATTCCAGAGTCTTGGGCCTGCTACAGAGAAGGCCCTGTCATCTCTGCGTATACATGACATGCTCTGTTTCCTGAAAGGCAGGGTGATTCTGAACTGCAGAGGCTAATAGAAAAGATTATATTTAAAAAATCAGTTACCGGTAAATGATTTGACGTTACTGGTAAATGAAGAAAGGCTTTGAAAATAACTTTAAAGTCAGAAACTACACTGGTCTCCATCAGACCTTGTTGAAGAGTGGTTTTGATCTGGTATTTATTCTGTAGCCAATCATTTTCATTAAAATGCATAAAATCACCCAGAGTTCTCATGCTGTATTCATTTTCAACAGTTTTGAATTCCTAATCATAAGAAGGGTTTTACTTTGAACTTCATCAGTCCCACCATAGAGGACGAACCATAGAGTAATGTTTTATGTTTTGCACATCAATAAAAACTACATTGGTAAGTAGAACATTCACTACACCTAGGTTGCATTTATCCATCCATTATCTTTTACCCGCTTCTTCCATTTTGTGTCACGGGGGTCACTGGTGCCCATATCCAGCAATCACTGTGCGAGGGGCGGGGTACACCCTGGACAGGTCACAAGTCCATCACAGAGGTTGTATTTGTGTGCAGTAAATGATTAGTAAGAGGTGACAATACAATGAAACTGTTTATCAGTAGTGGATATTAAACATCTATTCTAGATCTATAGATAATATGTATATAACAAACATATAACAGTAACAATAATAAACAGTATTTCTGTTAGTGATGAGAGATGTTTGAAGCTATCTGAGCTAAATGAAGCTCTCTGGACATTACCAAAGTCAAAGTTCTTTCTTTGTTATATACACCACACATGGAGGAATGAAATTGTGTACACGGGGTCCCAGTTACATCCAACAAAAGTATAAAATGTAAAAGAAACAGTAATAAGATCCAATATATAAACTAAGAAAAATGTTAACTAAAAATACACTAAGCACTAATACCTGTAGTACAAAAACAATACGCCGAACAACAGCAGCACGATGTTCATTTTATAGATTATTGATTATGTACTGTAATTCAAGTTATGTGATTTAAATGATGATGTGAAACATTGCATGTTATAAAAGTTGAAAATGAAGACATCAGGTTTAATTTTTATTTATTTATTCAACACCACAGTCTGTATGTCATACAAACTGATTATTAAACTGAACACTATTGAAAACAAGTTACATTTTTAAACTACATTAATGAACTTCTCTGTCATCCTGTGTACTGACCTCATGTTGATCTGATTTGTTCAGGTGGTCACTCCTTTGCTTAATGTAACTTAAAACATTGAATGGATTGAAAAAAATAGAAATGAGGGGAATTATAAGTGAATAGTTGATTCAGGATCTTTTTCTTCGACGTCCTTATGCACCGTCAAGCTTCAGTCCGGGTCGATGTGTACGCTCGCTGGTTCGGAACTAGTCCGCCTCTGATGGGAGGGAAGCTTCTAGCAAGAAAAATAACTCAGCTGGTTGTTGTGTAACCGAAGTAAACACAAGCTAACAATATTAAGAACCTTGATTTACCTGCTGTACATCGGCTACTGATTATCACCGCAGTACAAAACTGAAAGTTATGCACCATAACTCATGTTCCCTGAAGGAAGGGAACGAGGTGCAACATACTTGCTATGGGAATTGCGCCCCCGCGCGATTACCTGAAGGAATATACTCACGCCTTTACGGCTAGGGGCGTCACTGCCGCGCCAGAGGCCCCGCCCTCTGGCTACTTAAGCGGCGTGCGCCCCTCCATCTTCCTCTGAAAAGTGCACTTCACCGAGCTTTCAGCATTGAAAAGGGCCAGTTATGTTGCACCTCGTTCCCTTCCTTCAGGGAACATGAGTTATGGTGCATAACTTTCAGTTCCCTTTCAGTCATGTTCTCTCGGTGCAACATACTTGCTATGGGAACGTAATCCATTCACGCCCTTGAAATGCTCAGTGAAATGCCTGCTAGAGTGAACGTCAGCCCATGACCAACAGGCATCCCAAGGCTGCTTTCTATTGTGTACTAGAAAGGACAGCCTGAGTGACATCACCAGCAGTAACATCCAAACTGTAATGCTTTGCAAAAGTATTTAATGAGCTCCAGTTCGCAGCAGTGCAGATGTCTGCGACTGTATACACCCTTGAACAATGACCAGGAAGTAGCCAGGCCCCTAGTGGAGTGAGCATGTACTCCAGAGGGTGCCTGTTGACCTTTGCTACTGTATGCCCTCTTAATGGCCTCAGTCACCCAGTGTGAGAGGCGTTGTTTTGATAGGGCTCTCCCGGTAGCAGGTGCCGCAAAGCAGATGAACAGTTGATTTGTTTCCCTCCATTCGGCTGTTCTCTGTATGTAAGTGCGTAAAGCCCTTACTGGAAAGAGAGCCGACAGCCTCTCCTGATCCTGATTCAGGACAGAGACAGGTGGAAAGGAGGAGAGATCAAAGTCTAGACTCCTATAATTTAGGGTCCAGACCTTGGGAATGTATGTGGGATTAGGTCTCAGCGTGACATTTGACCCGTCTGGGCGAATCTGGTACAAATTGGATGTACAGATAATGCGTGGAGGTCATCCACGCATTTCGCAGAGCAGAGCGCCAGGAGTAAGGCCGTTTTATAAGATAGCAAATCTATCGAAATCTCACTCAATGGCTCGAATGAGGGGTCGCCTAGAGCCCTTAAGACCAAACCGAGTTCCCAACCAAGAGTCAGGATGCTTCTGGGTGGTTTAGACCGAAGAACACCCTTCATAAATCTTATTATGATTGGGTGTGCTCCAGGTGTCCTGTCTCCCCAACCTTCATGACAGATGGAAATAGCTGAAAGGAAGACTTTAATTGTTGAATGAGAACGACCTTTCTCCAGGAGATCCTGGAGGAAAGTCAGAAGTTGGACCAGGTTGCATGCATAAGAAGTAATATTTCTTTCTGAGCACCAGGCCTCGAAGATACGCCATTTTTGAGCGTATAAAGATTGTGTTGACCCTGCACGAGCATTTTGTATGGTTAAAACCACATTTCTTGGCAGGCCTGCTGCCATCAGTCTGTTTCTTTCGGCCAACAAACTGGGACTTTTAGCAGTTTTTGGCCAGGGTGGCAGCAGCGTCTCCTCTGGCGACCCAGAGGCCAGCAGCCCCTGGGGGTCCACCAGGTTTGGGAGGAGGCAGCTTGTTTCCGAGTTGTCCTGCTCAGGGATGATTGAGGACAAGTACAACCTGTCATCTCCTTTAGACAGGTTTGAGGGAGAAATATTATTATCTTCCTCCAAGTTATGGAGCCGCAGGCCATGTAGGCGAGCAAACCTCCTTACTCTAGTCCTTCTTGTGGAGTGGCCCAAACCATTGGCCCTTGACTTCCGTGAAGCTCTGGTGCCAGGCACACTGACCGGATCCCATGTCCCCCCCATGGGTGAGGTAAATTTTAAAGGCAGCTCTAGGTCAGCACGTAGAGGGAGGTCACGTGCTGCCAGACTACTGCATGAACCTTGTGTTTTCCTTATTAATAACAAAGGAGAATCCACCACACGAGAGCGTGGGGGAGCTCCTTTCAGCTTTGGTGATAAAGAGTGCAGTTCCCTTCGAACAACAGGAAGAGGAATCTGACTACATTCAAGCTTGTTTTTGTCCACAGCCATCTGAACACAGCCTCCGTGAAGGTGTGAAGATTCAGGCTGTGTGAGGGCGTCTGAAGCCGCCCCCCCGTCGAGTGACGTTGTTGACTTGGCTCCTTGAGCTGTGGGCACGTCACGTGTCCGTCTGCTTGGTGTATTGGCTGTCTCGCCTTTGACAATGGGGCGAGAGCCTAAACACGTGACCCTCCTCACCTGCCTCCGTAAGGGGTCAGGAGGGTGTTTACAGACGCCACTGTGTCTGCTTACTGCAGATGAAACAGAAGCAGTCTGCCGGGGCTTATTGAATACTCTAATACCCCGTGGGCCGTGAGGGAGGGGGGGGGGACCCCTTCCCTTTATGACGGCATGCAGATCAGAGGGACCTGCTTTGCTGGAAGAAGTGATTGTTACTGGGTTTGTTGTTGTTGTGTTTTTTTTTGTCAATAAAACAGGGAGCTTCTGTTTCATGATTTTATTTGTGCTTTCGTGACATGGCGTACATGATTTTAGGTCATTCACAGCAGAGAAGGCATGATTCGTGCATGCTGAAAATAAACCAGCTTTTTGTACTATGTTACAAACAAAGTCTGGGTTTATACGGATCATCCCCGTTACCACGTGGGCGGGTGACCGTGTAACATGAAAACGTGAGCTTGGTTCATCAGGCCCGTTTCTGTCTGTCGCCGCGATTTGCCGAAGAGGCCCTGTGTTTGGACATTTGGCGAGGGACGAACCTGTTCTTGCTCCAAGTGTGCTCGTAAGAGGAGGGTCAGAGGAGGGTCTCTGCCTGGGCTCTTCCTCGTACGCTGGCCGCTTCTGCGGTGGTGCACGCGTCGTCGAATGGTGCCTGGACTGGGTAGGTTTTCCCCCCGCATTTTCTCTTGGGGGGCGAAGCTTCTACGGGGAATGCCAGCCCGGAGAGCCTCTGCCTGTTTGCGTCTTTGGTCCAGTTTCGTCTGAATCCGATTCAAAGCTTTACCGAACAACCCCTCCGGCTGTATTGAGTGATGGAGAAAAGGCACCTTTTGTCCCTCGGGTAAGTCCGTCAGTGTCATCCAAAGATGGCGGGTCGCAATGACCACTTCCGCCATCCCTCTGCCCTGAGCAACCGCCGCAGTCCCCATCATCCAGAGCACAAAGTCAGTTGTTCTGCGGGCTTCCTCCAGCAATTTGGCAGCCGCCTGCTTGTCCGTTGCCACGTGAACCTGCTCTAGCTTTTCTGCCAGGCAGGCTTGCATCAGCGCGGCCGCGTTCATGGCTCGCGCCACGAGTCCTTGAGCCCTGTAGCATTTCTCGAGGAGAGACACCAAGGCCCGGCAGACCTTGCTGGGGAGAGTTGGTTTTGTTCCTGAAGAATTTGGGGCCAGGTGAGCCGCTAGTGTGTCCTCGATCTGAGGCACGTTAGCTAAACCAACCTCGTCCATCATGTCCACGTCGAGAAATTGTGAATGGGGTATGAGCATAGGGGCTCGTGGGTGAGTCCAGGTGCGTGTCAGCTCTGTGAGGAAGTCTGGGAACACAGGCATCCTCTGCCTCGTAGCAGTCTGCTGCTTCGAATAAAAATAATTTCCCGCTAGCCTCGTAACCTGTTGGCGAGGAGGGGATTTGGGCCAAGGTACCTGCAGCGCGTCCGCTGCTCTGTGGCACAGTTCAACAGAGCAGGGATGGAAGAGTCCGTGTCTGGGAGCGTGGGCAGGGAGGTCTGGGCGAGTCCGTCACCCTGATCCTCCAGCTCTGCGTCCGCCTCCTCCATTGAAAATTTGCCAGAGGCCGAGATGGATAACTCGTCATCATTCAACAAGCCCCGGGTGTCGAATTCGACAGTCAGGTCCTCCATTGGGGCCAGCCCGTCAGGGATATCGCCCCATTCGACCCGTGTGCTGTCGTGTAGGGCCAAACTCTCTAACTCCGGTGTGGGGGTGAGAGGCTCCGTGGTGTCTGCGTACGCAGACGTGGTCGCGGTCCCCATGGCTTTGGCGACAAGGTTGACCCGATGGCGCAGCACCGCATCCGTCATGACACTGCAGTGTGGACAAAAGCCAGGCGCGTCCAGCGCCGTCTTTGCATGAAGTATCCCCAAGCAGACTGGACAGGCCTCGTGGATGTCCGTCGCTGCGAGAGAAAAGCCACAGCCACTAGGGCAGGCGCGCGAGGTAGGGCTCGCCGCCGCGGTGGTCTTCCTTGGAAGTCTCGCTTTCCCTTCTCTGGAGCCATTCTGTCCGAGAGGATGCGAGCGAGTCCCTCCAGAATCCTCCTTCTTCTTTCTTGAGATGTCTCCTCCATCGTGTTGCTTCAGCTGGCCAGCCCGCTAGCTTGGATTAGCAAGGCTGCCTCCTTTTTTTTTTTTTTTGATGGCGCAGTTAGCGCCGTCATGAAGCAATCTGTAGAAAGAGGAGAGAGAAACTTCGGGGTTAGAGAAAAATGCTGGACCAGCTTTCGCCAGTCCAGTAGTACGCAGGAAATAATTCTCTGTGCGCTCTGTGTAGGGAGCGAGCTCACCTCGAATGAGCGATAGAAGCAGCAGAGAAGTCCCGCAAAGAGGTAGTTCAGGTTTAAGCGAGGTGAAGGGCAAAAAAGAGGAAGTTGGAGGGGCGCACTCCGCTTAAGTAGCCAGAGGGCGGTGCCTCTGGCGCGGCAGTGACGCCCCTAGCCATAAAGGCGTGAGTATATTCCTTCAGGTAATCGCGTGGGGGCGCAATTCCCATAGCAAGTATGTTGCACCGAGAGAACATGACTGAAAGGGAACCCAACACCGTCCATGTCTGTTCTGGTATCTAACTGCGTAGGCACAGTTTGACCTAAGGAGGCGAGCAGGGAGATGGTTTTAGGCAAAGGAACTAACAGTTTTACATAAAAATGTCATAATTTGCTCAGAAACCTCCATTTAAAATACAAAATAACCTATTTAAATAATAATAAATAAATAAATGTCCATTTTTGTCATCTGTGTATGTTTCCCATACAAGACGAAATTCGTCTCTGCATTTAACCCAACCACCACCAGGTGGTGCAGTGAGCAGCCATAGAAAGCGCCCGGGGAGCTGGGGAAATAGGTGTGCACTCATAGACACCCCAAGGTGTGTAGTGGCCGGGGTTCAGACCGTTTATCAGCATGAAACTCGATTTATGAGTTAGTTACACTTTAAAGTTGAAAATCATATTTTCAGTCAAAAGTAGTTTTCTCAGATACCTAGAAACATCTATAATCCCCCCCCCCCCAAAAAAAAAATTGATTGTTCTAGTCTGACAATGTTACAGTTTTCAAATTATATTTGTATGTGTGTGCGCACACACACACATTTAATAAATTGTTTGTAAATGCTTCAGGGGTTCCCAACCCTGGTCCTTGAGGAACACCATCCTGCATGTTTTAGTTTTTTTCTTTGCTCCAAAACACCTGATTTTAATTAATGGGTAATTAACAGGCTTCTGCAGAAGATGAGGAGGTGTGTTGAAGCAGTGAAACAACTAAAACATGCATTATGGTGTTCCTCAAGGACCAGGGTTGGGAACCACTGCAACTGATATTTAATCACATTTAGTGCAATTTTAGCTTTATGTGTTTTTTTTTCTCTGTTTTTTTTTATGTCCCATGATTATGTGTGTTGTGTGCAGCTGTCCGTTCAACATACTGTTTACAGTGTTAGATAGTTTGATGTAAGATTTGTGTGGGTGGCTCAAATAATGTAATGTATATTATTTTTTGTTTCTGAAGAGTGACACGGTAGAAAATTTGTTGACGGTCCTTAAGTCTTCAACTAACATTAATCAAATCGCTTTTGGCTGGGAGTGTTCAGGAAACAATACCAACTTCAACAACAACAAGAGTAGTAACTAAGCAACTAAAAAACAACATTTTACTGCTTCAAACCACTCTGTTCGTCAGATTACAAACGGGTGCTCTGTCCAGTTTGCCTGTCTCTCAGGCTAGGTTTTTAAGGTCTGACATATCCTGTTGGGTCTCATAACGACCAAATCGGGCCTCAAGAGATTGGACGCGTCGGAGTAGGAACACGATTATCCCGCACACTACGAAAGAGAGGATCATTACCACAACTGAATTGAGCGAGTCGGCGCTAGACCATGCGTAAGTGATAGGCTGAAACGGGATCTTAGTGTCGGACTTGAGAGTCCTGAGAACTTTATTAATCGGTTCGACGTCGACGACTTTAGTTCCTTCAAAACGGAGTTGTTCAATGGTTTTAGGGTCTATCTCTAAACTCATGTTTGAGAAGCACTCGGGTTCTTCCAGAGTGGATTCCCATTGATCAGGATGGAGGTGGTAGAGCGTCAATTCGCCAATGTGTACAGTTGTACCTTCGGGGACACTGATCCACATTATCTTGTCTGGGAGGGTCACAAGTCTGTTAGCCGCGGGTTGGTGGTCGTACACCATCATCGCGGTTCTTTGGGGAGCATTGACTAACCAACGTGACCCAATTATTTCCGCGCTAGCGGTCGTAACCTGGCGTCGCGGAGTCATGGTCGTTGGGCATTTTGAGTTATTTGGAACGGGTGTGACACCGCAAATGCCCGTGCCTTTATTCAGAATGAAAGGCTTACTTGTACACAGGTAGTGTATCTCGTGAGTGAGAACACACATCCGGAGGTTTGGAGCCAAGTAAATTGAGGGGTCACTGTCGCGATACGCAACCACCTTTGGAGTGTTAATTTTTACGTGGTTTTCACCGTGCCAATTACCGACATTAATGACGTCTTTCAGTCTATAGATGCCGTTTGATGGAATGATGGGTAGATTGATAAGGAACGCAAATTCACCCGCTACGTGGTTGACATAAATCGGGATCGTGCCACCGAGAGCGTAAGCCAGGTGAGCATGGATTGGCCTTACATTTTCACCTGTAGCGGAAGTAAGGATGTCTGTTACCATCTGTAAGGAGATGAGATAGGGTGGGATTCTGCCCGTGGCTAGTGCATCAACTGATGAGCTGATATCTCTAAGCATATCAGAAAGGACCCTATCTATTAGGTGTGTGATGGCGTAGTCCAATTCTACCTTAAGTTTGAGTTCATTAACCGTTTGTGCAAGAACCTACCATACCATACCATACCATTTTATTTATAAAGCACTTTAAACAGGAACAAGTCCACACCAAAGTGCTGGACAAACAAACACGCAACAGGCAACACAGACAATGAAGTACAACACGAAAAACATAAAAACATTGCAGATCATAAATCAAACGATCCAATACAAATCAGCTGGCATTGAAAGCAATGGAGTAGTAGTGAGTTTTTAACCGGGATTTGAAAACCGAGAGGGAGGGGGCCTGTTTGATGAGCAGCGGTAACTCGTTCCAGAGTCTTGGTCCTGCTACAGAGAACGCCCTGTCACCCCTGCGCTTAAGGCGAGTTTCTGGAACTATTAAGAGTACCTGATCCTCTGACCTCAAAGCACGTGGAGGGACATATGGGTGTATCAGATCCGAGAGATAGGCGGGGGCGAGACTGTTCAGCGATTTGTAGACATACATGAGAATTTTGAATTGGATTCGAAGATGAACCGGTAGCCAGTGAAGGGAGGCCAAGACTGGTGTAATGTGCTCTCTTTTGCGTGTGCTGGTTAAAAATCGGGCAGCTGCGTTCTGAACCAGTTGTAATCGTGCAATGGTGGCTTGACTGACGCCAAACAGAAGTGAATTGCAGTAATCAAGCCTAGATGTAATGAATGCGTGAATCACTGTCTCCAGGTTGTTTTTGGATAATATGGGCTTCAGCTTAGACAGACGCCTCAGCTGGAAAAAACAGGATTTGACGATCATGTTTACATGACTGTTGAGTTTCATGGAAGGATCCATTATCACTCCCAGATTTGTGACTTTTTGTTTTTCGGACAGGGGTAGAGCAGACAGGTCAATGCAGTGGTTTGAGGTTGTGTCATTGGGAAGGAACAATATGGCTTCAGACTTCTTATCATTGAAGCTTAAGAAATTTAAAGCCATCCAGTCCCTGATGTCAGCCAGGCAGTCGAGCAGAGGTTGAATAGAGCCTGTACCATTTTGTCTTAGGGGGAAGTAAATTTGACAGTCATCAGCGTAGAAGTGGAAAGGTATATTGTGTTTCCGGAAAATAGCACCGAGTGGCAGCAGGTATAAGGAGAACAAGAGAGGACCCAGGATGGACCCCTGCGGAACCCCCCATTTAAGAGCCGCCACTGCAGAAGTAAAATCATTGATGGACACACAAAAAGACCTGTCAGAGAGGTAGGATCTGAACCAGTTTAGGGCTGATCCTGAGATGCCCACCCACTGCTCCAACCTAGCAATGAGGATCTCATGGTCGATGGTGTCGAAAGCGGATGTGAGGTCCAATAGGACAAGCAGCACAGAGTCACCAGTATCTGTGGATAGGAAGATGTCGTTAAAAACCTTCAGTAGGACCTTTATCCGTTGGGTGTGAGTGTTCAACACTAAGACAGTTTGTCTAAGAGTTTTGGTCACTTGAGTAAGCTGAGCTTGTTGTTGATTCATCTGTACAGTATTTGGATATTTGGGAACTCATTTTGAATTTCATTAACATGTTGTTTTAAGGATGATGACCGTGTTGACTGCAGACATGCCTAAACTGAAAAGAGATCCGAGAGGAGAGGCGGCGAGGAGAAGCCATCTAATGCCACGCTTCTCTCTTCTAGACGTTCCACTCAGCTCCTGTTGTGTGAGAGTGTACTTATGTAGCTGTTTTAACATGTGTCGGATTTGTCCTCTTGCGTCCTCGATTGGTAAAGTGTACCATGATTTGTTGAACCACTCTTCTTTGATTGTAACGTGCTGTTGGATCACAGTTTGGGGATCAAAGCGGACAAAGACCTTTTGGCTATACAGACGACAATCTGTGATGAGCAGTCCAGGTTGATCCCGAAGACTGATTCCTGAGGTAGGTCCGAGTGTTACAACCTCGAGTTGCCCACCTTGGGCGAGTCCCAAGAAGGCGAGGATTAATAGGAGCAGTTTCATCGTGGTCCTAAGGAAACACAAACAGATAGAACTTAGCTTTCTAACAATTGTTGGATTAAATCCTGTGGATTTACAACTGTCGTTAGAGTTAAACTTCGTTGTGAGTTTTACACCTAGTGTTTTAAGTTCTAGTTGGAATGGTTTCTTTTCGCAACTAATGTACAGTAGTTTAAACTGTTTAGTTTATTTACTATCTTGTCCTTGGACGACCTTATTTTCCCATGAAGTCTTTAAGTTTGCGAGAACTTTGTTGTTTGTGGGGTTATTGAACTCTTTGTCTTTGTCAAGGGCATGACCTAACTCTCTGACGTTAACCATGTCAGGGCCCGAGGGACCCTGGTGGGGTGGACAAGGACGAGTGGCCTCGGTGCTGCAGGCCCACCAGGCCGAAAAGCTACAGGAGCTGCAAGGGGCCACCAACAAAAGAAAAGGAAAGTCTGAGATGCCCCTGCACTATCACATCTTAATTGTTAGCATATAAACATGACCTATTCAATATTTGATGTTTGGCAGCTTGTTTTTGTTAATTATTCAGTCCACTGTAATCTCCTCCAGGAGCAGCAGAGCATGAGCAGGAAGTATATGTTTTCCTGGCCTCTGGCACAACGTGCACAGCTCCGTGCTCAGAACTGGTGTCGGTCATCCTCCATGAACATCTGGAGGAAGACACCTTGTGATAGTCAGTGGTGGGTGGAGAAAGTACTCAAACACTGTACTTAAGTAAAAGTACGAATAAACAGTCAAAAATGTACTCTAGTAAAAGTACCATATTAATGTTTTTACTAAAGTAAAAGTAATTAAGTACTTGCTTTTGAAAATACTTAAAGTATTAAACGTAATTGCTGAATGTATTATCTAATGCAATGGTCTACAGTATCATTAAGTGTGCCTACATTTTCTGTAATACATTAATAGTGTTGAGCCATTTTAATGAACAATGCTGCAGATAATATATGTTTTTTTATGTTTACTCTGTGACACAGTTCACACTTGGACTTGTGATTCTGTGCATCAGTATTTCAGGGATGACATGCAGAGTTAAATGACATTAAGCAAAATAAGAATAATAAGGAATGATTATACCTTTCAAAGTTTTGATTTAACACAAAGTAAAACCAAAGTGTCATTTTAACTGCAGTAAACACATTAAAGTAAATGTTGTCTGCCTGAAAAAAGAAGCATTAGACCTAACAAAGGAACATGCACTGATCATTTCAACGCCAGTTTGTCATCAACTCTAGTTAAAATACTGTCTAGTCAACCTTGTAATGGGTCAATAGTGAACAATAGTTTAACTTCCTGACACCATTTTCAAAACTTGGACAAGTGTTGAGACATTTGGAGACATCTCTTGTCTCCTGTCCTAACATCCCATGAACACATTTTAATATTGCAGCAATTTCTTGTTCAAGTCCAGAAGAAGTTGGTTTTCAACATTTTGAGTCCAGTCTGGCTCTTTTGGGAGAGATGATCTGTCCTGCTGTACTGAACAGTCTTTCAATAATATTCCAATAATCTTTCAATAAGGGCATGGGTGTTGTGTATATTCTGGCTGAATCTTTGTGGTGGAATCCATTTTGGGATGTTAGCCTACTGTGGGTGCTCCCAGCTCACTGACGTTTATACTAGAATATAAGTCATTGGTCCAGCTCTTCTTGAAGGCAGGTCTAATGTTACCTGTCCACTTTGCAGTGATTCAATGGACCAACTCTCTCAACATCAGTTACTTTCAAACTAATGACAACTCAAAACGCTGCAACGTGAATGTAACTTGTAACAACACATTATAGAAATGTAGTGTGGTAGAAAGTACAGATACTTCATGTAAAATTTAGTGCAGTAAAAGTACCCACATTTAATTCTATTTAAGTAAAGCACAGATACATGAAAAATGTACTTAAGTACAGTAACAAAGTACTTGTACTTAGTTACATCCCACCACTGGTGATAGTAAACGTCTGCTTTCACTGACATCTCAAATGATCATGAATATCCTGTTCATTATTGCTCACATACTTTGTCCTCACTCTTTGTAACATTGATTTGCTGAAATTACTTTACTAAGTTTGGAAGAACATAGAAGTTGTCATCTCTTTTAGACAAGAGTTAGAAACTTTATTTGTGGATTTTTCTTTCTTTAAAAAAATCTCAAAAGGATTAAACATCAAACGTTCATGTGTGAACAGAAGCAAAGCATCAAACACGATTTTTCTATTTGAAAATCAATGACAGAATAATATGTTGGATAAAAAATCTCAGCTAGTGTAAAAAAAAACAACAAAAAAAAAACATATTTTAGAACCATCCAATAATGGTCAACGGGTCATCTGGAATTGGATGTCTTGAACCACTTTGGCTGTGGCTGCCTGCCTGGGAGGAATAGACGGAGGACAGAACAGTCCCCAGAAACCATATTATCACCAGCAAACTGGTTGGTCCACTAAAGGAGTGTACTACTTAGTGGGGAAAACAGTTTACTTAGGACTCCTCAGACTGATGAAGCCCTCTGGATAGAGGGAAAAATGTCTTTCCACAAAAAGAAAAAAAAAACTGTCCATATGACCTGATTGACCATTATTGGATTTTTTTTACCAAGGCAGCATGGTGACATAACTGGTAAAGCTGCTGCCTCTCAGTGAGCAGGTCCCTTGTTCAAATCCTGGTCCAGGGGCCTTTCTGGTTGGAGTTTGCATGTCTTTTTTTTTTTTTTTGTGCATGCGTGGGTTTTCTCCGGGTACTTCGGTTTCCTCACACTGAACAAAAACATGTATGTTAGGCTGGTTGGTGACTAAATTGTCCCTAGGTGTGAGTGAGGGAGCGAATGGTTGTTTGTCTCGTTTGTCTCTATGTGGTCCTGTGATGGACTTGCAACCCGTCTAGGGTGTACCCCGCCCCTCGCACAGTGATTGCTGGACATTGGCACTGGCGACCCCCGTGACCCAAAATGGAAGAATTTAGGGATGCCCAATGTGCCTTACTGCATATGCCACTTTTTGCCTCTATAACAACATCAACTACTACCTCATACATATACTGTGTACATTGACTCATACGCTGCTTTGCCACTTTGCAAATGTCAATGCTAGAAACCTTTAGTTTATTTTAGTTATACTTTTTATACTCTTTTTTTTGTGCTAGTATGCAAAAACTCAGGACAGTATTATGTTCATTAAATGTTTAATGTTTTAGTTTTAGAGTTGGTGTGGATTTTCATGCTCTTGCACCGCTATGAAAAAAAAAAAAAAAAACTCAGGACAATGTTAGTTTTACTATTTTATGCTTATGTCTATTATTATATGTTTCAGTGTTTCAATGTTTAGATGTTTACTGTTGCACC
>JBBPBX010006979.1:44781-59885 GCA_038048925.1 Garcialebias charrua | reverse complement strand
AGTCAGTAAAATTTTCTTCAGCTGCATGACCCTCACTTTATTCACATTTATGTCCAGACAACTGGAACAGTCATGGGAAACGTTTTCAGAGGCTTTAATTTGTCATTTTAATTCTGATCAAATTATTATTATTATTATTATTATTTTTACAGTACAGCATCCAATACTGCAGATTTATGTTGCAATCGAGGGAGAGAAAATCTCAACTGGCACATCTGTTTTTACGTTTTCCCATCTGCTTCCTTATATACTAAGCTTTCTTCTTCCTTTCGTGTCGATTTATTGACACATTCATTTTTCGCCTGCAAGTCACTCCTAATTTTTACCTGCAACATTTTTTTTCAACCACAGTAAAAATATATATACTTTGTATATATTGATTGAAAGTTTTCCAGACATGCCCGCCTGAATATGACCCTGCAGAAGTTTACAGGAGATGGTTGAATTGGATTTCAGGGCTGTGTCATCACCTGCATTTCACACTGTGTGTATGTGTGGGTGAAAAATATGGGTTGATAGGTTTCTGTGCTTCTAAATCGAGCGTGTCAACCTGCAGATAAAGACTTAAGAGGAGGCCTGCTGACTTGTGAAAGTCATCTAACTACACTCATACCATGGCAACTTTTACAGCGGGAGTATAAAAAAAAAGAAACTGGAAATGTGTGTGTGTGTACAACAACACAAGAAAGGAATTTTAAAACTCTCTGTATGACATGTATCTGCCATCGAGGTACATTTCTGTAGATTCATCTGCTACCCTACCTTGTAGGTTCGACAGGAGGGATTGAAAGCGTTTGTTCCACAAACAAACAAGGTGTCGTCATTTTGCTGCAGGAGGACTTTGATGAAATTGTGACACTCGTCCTTGGGGAGCACAGGGCAGGAAAAGAAAAAAAAAAGACAATAAGAAGAGAGAAAGTCCACGGTGACATTTATGACTTTACTGTTATCTTCTCATAGTTTGAACAACAATAAGGTATTTTTTTTTTCTTGTTTTTCCTCTTTGAAATGTACACGAGCACGAAGCATGTGCAACAAACAGTAACACTTCATCAGGGGACATGTTTGCAGCAGAATGTTACGAGCCTTTTAAGGGCTTTCTCGAGGAATATTGGAATAATAAATCTAGTTTGAATCTGGAAAAATTGTAGCAAAACTAAAGATAAATATAACGTATCACCAATGACACTATCCATAAAATATTAGAGCAGATACTCATATAAACCATAAATAACATGTTATTGCAAATTAGTGTTCTTGTATTGACGTGTTAGTGTGTATAAGTGTGGGGAGCAGAGCGAGAGACTGTAAGTTATTTAATAGCATGTATTCTAAAAAGGTTTTATACACACTGCACTAAAACCATAGATATACGGAAGGATCTGTGTTCGGATATTCCCGGAAATGGCCCGCAATGATCCTTAAAAAATCCCAAAATCTGGATACTTATCTTCGGCAGATCCAAAATAAATGTGGCTGTTATTCGTCAAGGGTCTGCCAAAGAGAAGTATCCGGATTTTGGGATTTTGGGATCTTTTAAGGATCATTGCGGTCCATTTCCGGGAATATCCGGAAATATAAGTATAAGTATATGTGAAGGATACGGAGATATACGACATCAGATCCTTCCGTATATCTATGGTTTTAGTGCAGTGACAGAACACTGTGATATTCATTCCATAAGTGACATAAAGGTGAAGGCTGCATAATGCACAGTTTACATGGTTTTTTGTACCTTATGCTTTCCTTTCATTCTGCAGGTGTCCACATCTGGCTGTCTAGACTTCCACGTCATTTTCTGAAAATAATGCGTAAAGAAATGAAACCAAACTGATAAACATTAAGAGAGAAAAAAGAAGCAGACGGCTCAATACAGCTCATTAACCCATCCACACACTGGTCAATAATCATCATTTAGCATTTCCAATCATTGATTTCCCTCATGTGGAAACAGCTTTGAGGTGAACTTTATTCTAACCGCTGACTGATCGTCAGTTTATCTCTTTATACTACAACACTGGTCCTGGATCAGAAAGGACACCCACCACATCTTACATCTAACATACACTTATCCATCAATGACAAGTCACAAACGCTAACACACACAACCCACTGCGGACCCCTCCTTGTGTGGCCGGAGGGTCAGCGCTCAGCCACAGGTTCAGACCGCCGCATACGCTGCGACGCTGTTGTTAAACATGTTTGGAGCTCAGCCGCTGATTAAAGACCCTCAGCCATCAATCAGTAGTCGCCTCTCCCACCAGCCTTTCATCTCCAGCCTGCTCTCATTAAGACCCATACGCCAGGCTTGGACATTGAAGTGGATGAGGTGGAGGGATGGAGGGTGGTTGTATAAAGAGAGCCCTGTTTGGGTTTAGTTAGCATCTATTATGTTCAGGACAAGCACTGCTAGAGAGAAGTGGTTTGACCAGAGAGTGGTAATGATGACCAAAAGTCTATTGATTTGTATATGAAAAACTGTTAAAATAATCTGAATATGTGCAACAGAGTTGTGCGATTTCCTTTTAGTTCCATTGCATTTAAAGAAAATGTGCAAAAGTTTTGATTCATTCCAAATTTTGGCATATTTTGTTTTCAACGAGCCAGACTTCCTTCTAATTTGTTAAATGAGTCTTGAGCAAAATACTTTTTTCTTTTCTTTTCTTTTTTTTTTTTTTACTTTGGCAATTTTTACTTCATTTTTAGTCCAGTTGCATAATCTAACTATGACAACATATAATGACAACACTGTGTTGTTAAAAAAAGCTACATTAAAAAAGTGGCCAGTTAATTGGCCAAAACAAGTATCAGCCCTAAAAAAAACACTACAAAATATAAATACTATCTTTAGGAAACAGATTAAAACAATCAAGCAAAGACTTGGCAAAATAAATGGATTTTGGGGAATTCCCTTGTTGGTAATTACTATTTTAAATTTTATCTTTAGTATTTTTTTTCAGAAATTCATTTAAAGGACAACACCCACCATGTTTTCAAATTGCATCGCCATTAATATTTAGTAGTGACTTAAATAATGAAACAGGAGCGTTTTATTGATATTGTAGAGAAATAACGCTAAATGTGTTATTTCCTGATTTTAATGAGATTTTAGCAGCAGCTCCGGCAAACTCTGCCCCTCTCCATATATGGGCATTGACGTCACTGCAGGGACCACCTTGAATGCATGCATCAACGTAGTTTTCTTATTTCTGAACAGAGTAGTTACGAATACAACTAAGAAAATGCCAAACCGATGTGTTGCCCAGTTCTACAGCAATACCTCGAAGGATGGCGTTAGTGTTCATTATTTCCCAACATCAAAATGATTCAGAATGCTGGATAAAATTTGTTCAAGTCAAACGAGCTGACTTCATTGCTCCATCGCAGCAGTGTTTTGCAGGTAGGACTTTTGCTCAATTTAATTTTTGAATTTTTGACCTCAGAACAGAGCAGGCTTTTCAATGTACAATAGTTTGTTAATATTCACACCAATTTTTCATGAAAGTCTGTGTCGCAATCCTGTGGCTAGTTCACATAATGCTAATGCTAATGCTAGTTAGCATAATAATTTGGCCCTCAGTTCTCATTTTTTCTCGGCATTACATTGCACGGAAATAATAAACATCCCCCAATGTCTGAGCTAGGCACAAACGTAACTGTGAAATGTGTACAACTCTGCAGCCGCTCTGTGTGTCCGCGGCATCAGCCTCGATGACCGTCGGTTCTCAGCTATGAGTGTACGGGTCTGAGCTCTGTCTGTGTGTCCGCGGCATCAGCTTCGATGACCCGTCGGTTCTCAGTTATAAGTGTGCGGGTCTGTTACGAGTGTCCGGGTCTGAGCTCTTTGTGTCCACAGCATCAGCCTCTATGATCGTCGGTTCACAGCTATGAGTGTGCGAGTCTGCTACGAGTGTCCGGGTCTGAGCTCTGTGTGTCCGCGGCATCAGCTTTGATGACCGTCGGTTCTCAGTTATGAGTGTGCGGGTCAGCTACGAGTGTCCGGGTCTGAGCTCTGTGTGTCCGCGGCATCAGCTTTGATGACCGTCGGTACTCAGTTATGAGTGTGCGGGTCTGAGCTCTGTGTGTCCGCGGCATCAGCCTCGATGACGATCGGTTCTCAGCTATGAGTGTGCGGGTCTGAGCTCTGTGTGTCCGCAGCATCAGCCTCGATGACCGTCGGTTCTCAGTTATGAGTGTGCGGGTCAGCTACGAGTGTCCGGGTCTGAGCTCTGTGTGTCCGCGGCATCAGCTTCGATGACCGTCGGTTCTCAGTTATGAGTGTGCGGGTCAGTTACGAGTGTCCGGGTCTGAGCTCTGTGTGTCCGCGGCATCAGCCTCGATGACCGTCGGTTCACAGCTATGAGTGTGCGGGTCTGTTACGAGTGTCCGGGTCTGAGCTCTGTGTGTCCACGGCATCAGCCTCGATGACCGTCGGTTCTCAGCTATGAGTGTGCGGGTCAGCTACGAGTGTCCGGGTCTGAGCTCTGTGTGTCCACGGCATCAGCCTCGATGACCGTCGGTTCTCAGCTATGAGTGTGCGGGTCAGTTACGAGTGTCCGGGCCTGAGCTCTGTGTGTCCACGGCATCAGCCTCGATGACCGTCGGTTCTCAGTTATGAGTGTGCGGGTCAGCAACGAGTGTCCAGGTCTGAGCTCTGTGTGTCCACGGCATCAGCCTCGATGACCGTCGGTACTCAGTTATGAGTGTGCGGGTCAGCTACGAGTGTCCAGGTCTGAGCTCTGTGTGTCCGCGGCATCAGCCTTGATGACCGTCGGTTCACAGCTATGAGTGTGCGGGTCAGTTACGAGTGTCCGGGCCTGAGCTCTGTGTGTCCACGGCATCAGCCTCGATGACCGTCGGTTCTCAGCTATGAGTGTGCGGGTCTGAGCTCTGTGTGTCCGCAGCATCAGCCTCGATGACCGTTGGTTCTCAGCTATGAGTGTGCGGGTCTGAGCTCTGTGTGTCCGCAGCATCAGCCTCGATGACCGTTGGTTCTCAGTTATGGGTGTGCGGGTCTGAGCTCTGTGTGTCCGCGGCTGCAGCAGCGGGTGAAGTGAGGTTTTAGCACTTAAATGTGTAAGGATGGAGAATAAAAAAACGACTGTTTGTGACTGTGTGGCAAAGTCGGAATGTAAGATCCATTGCAGTGCCTTCTGACTGGATCCTTTAACTACGTCATTCCGGAGTTCGGCAATCATCGGCGAGGTTTCCGGATGCTTCCGGGACTCCGTTGTTGTTTTTTTGTTTGTTTTTTACATTTGCCTGGCCCAAATGCAAAAATGAAAATAGACATCATATTCTACTACAGTAATTGTCCAATATGGTGATTTGTTACTGTCACGGTGGGTGTTGTCCTTTAAAGAAATGGGACACAGTGATGGCTGGATATGGGCACCAGTGAACCAAGGAAGAGGTGGGTAAAGATAATGGATGGATGGATGGATGTAGGGGTGCAGGAAAAAATTGATTTTTTTTAATCGAGATTCTTAGTCCTGGCGATTCCGAATCGATTCTAAAAGCCCCAAAATCAATTTATTTTTATTTATTTTTTATTTTTTTATATTAAACCCCAAAAGATAAAGAAAATAAAACCATATCTCATAGAAAGAATACATAAAATGAAAGGTGGCAGAAAGAAGAAGAAATCTGACCCGAACCAGTGACCTTCAGGACCCGATAAGGATAAAGCGGGTAAAGATGATGGATAGATGGCTTTTGTTGAAAAGATTTACCAAACAAATCTTTTAAACAAAATCCATCCATACACATTTGAAACATGGATGAATGCAATATGATTTTGAAGTCTATTTTATTTTGAGTTAAATGTTTATGCAATACAGTAGGCTGAAATCTTTGTTTACGTTTGTATTTTGAATTATTTGTGATGGACTGGAGACATGTCCAGGGTGTCCCCTGCCTCTCGCACAGTGA
Source organism: Garcialebias charrua (assembly GCA_038048925.1). Lineage (NCBI taxonomy): Eukaryota > Metazoa > Chordata > Actinopteri > Cyprinodontiformes > Rivulidae > Garcialebias > Garcialebias charrua. The sequence continues at coordinate 53,954 of JBBPBX010006979.1, read as the reverse complement.
CTGCTGGATATAGGCACCAGTGACCTCCGGGACCCGATTAAAGCTGCTGCATTCTATTCATATACCCATCTGCTCACAATTCAGGCTGCTGTATTTATACTGTATTATTTGACATTATTAATGTTTGCTACAAGCATACATTATTGTTTTAAATAAATGTTTTATTTGTTTACATTATTGTTTAATCTTTTCATGATTTCAATTGAAAATTGTTTCAGAATCGAAAATTTTTTCAGAATCGAAAATCGATTCAGAATCGAAAATCGATTCAGAATCGAAAATCGACCCTGGAATGAAAATCGTTTTAGAATCGAAAATCGATTTTTAATCGAATCGGTGCATTAAAAATCGGAATCGAATCGATTCTCCAGACACTGAGAGATTTGCACCCCTAGATGGATGGATGGATGGATGGATGGATGGATGGATGGATGGATGGATGGATGGATGGATGGGTGGATGGATGGATAGATGGGTGGATGGATGGATGGATGGATGGATGGATGGATGGATGGATGGATGGATGGAGCAAATTGTCTCATTATGATTGGCTGCTGGTAACAAAGAACCTAAAATTACATTTTAAAATTGGTTGTTTATTAGGATTTCTGTCGACCCAGCACTGGTCCATTGCTTCAGTTTAGGAGATTTTTTCTGAATCATTTACAAGTATAAGACGGGTAGCTTAATAAACCCACACATGCACAAATCTCTTCTGAAAATGATCAGATACTGGACATAAAAATGAGTGAAAAGCCAGCTAATGTCCACAGAAAAGCTTTAAAAGACCTTCAGAACGCCTAAAGGAGCAGAATTAAAGATCCTTTTAGAAGATTTCAAGTAAGTCTGGCTGCTTGGAGGCAAAACATAAAATACTGAGGGATGATTCAAGACTTCTGCACAGTACTGCATCTTTGATTTGCAGTTCATTTAGAAAGTGTTCCTAATCTGTTCCCAGTTTATCTGCATCAATCCATTCTCTCCAGCTCCTTCCTTTTAGCTTCCAGTACACACCCACTCAACTTCCGCCGCCCCCGCTGATCAGCGTGGATGACGCAGGTGGTTTGCTAACTGATTGACTGGATAATCTTCTTAGCGGGGTCACCACGGCTCCCATCGGTGAGCAGGTGGGTGAGTGCTGACGGGCAGATAGATGTAAACATGCATAAACCCACGTGCACACACAAACACACCGAGCCAGGTTATTAGGGTTACGCTGTCGATTCACTGCGCCGCGAGCACAGCAAACCCTCGAAGAGTCTGACGTCACACTCACCTTGCTGAAAAAGATCTCGTCACCGTTGGCAGTCTCCGTGTCCACCGTGTAGATGTGATCCCTGTCGGCGACAACAAGATTGAGAAAAAGCAGAAAGAGAGGTGAGGCATTAAGAGGTCAGACAGCAACGGACAGTCAAAAAAACAACAAATAATAAGAGAGAGAGTCAGAGTCAGAGAATCTTTATTGTCATTTGCACCGCATGTGGTACATGTGATGAAACGAGATTATGTTCACAAGGTCCCAGTTACATCCAACAACAAAATGTAAGAGAAAACAGTAATATCATCTAGGATATAACCAGTAGTGGGATAGATGTAAACATGCATAGTCCAAAATTAGTTCCGCAATTTCTAAAGCACCTATTAAGTTATTTAAGTCTGCAATTTCAAAAGCGCTTATGTCTTAGGAAAACTAGCGGAAGCTAATTTTAAAGCACAAGTTCAATTCAACACTTGGTAGCCAGCAATAAGTTAGGCAATATTTGCATTACACTGCCAACTAGCTGTGCATGAACTGTTATACACCTTCATCCTACCTATAACCGCGAATCGCTGGGGATGTCATTTCCTAAAATAGACCTTTCGCTCATGGTCTACAAATTAAGAAGTTGTTGAATGTGTTGAGGATTGCTATTTCGGCTGCTTCTTTGTCTTTTTCTTTTGTTTATTGTAGATTTTTCATTAAAAATGCATCGATAAAGTAATTTTAAAACTGTTTACTGGAAACTGAAGCGCTGCAATGCATTATGGGCACATGACGAAAGCAAAGCACGAAGTACAGGAAACATTAACCATTGCCTTTCTGCTATGTAAGCAGACACAGCAGCATTGTGGGAAATGTCTGTAAAATCAGAACCATGACTGAAAGCAACAGGAAGAATGGACATATACCTTCTCTCAATGATTGCTGTTAGTTTGGAGGGGAGCTGTAGAATCAATCACTTGCATTGTGATTCATAACAGTTAAACATTCCACTGTTCAAGACAATGAATACTGATAGATAATTAGTTATTAGCGGTACTACATTTTTAAATAGAAAAAGCGCAAATCCGCTTATGAATTATAAAAATTTGTAAATCCGCTAAAGCGCAAACAAATTGTTTACGTCCGCAATTAGCGGATTTGCGCTTTAGCGGGCTGGTGCCCACCACTGGATATAACTAAGAAAAACATCAACTAGAAATACACAAAGCACTAATGTAATAGAAAAACATCATTACAAACAGCAGCACGAACATGAGTCTGTATGAGCAGATGTCACAGATGAACACAGCAACAAGAAAACAAATCAGCATCAGCATGTTGTGATATTTTGCAGTAATTATTCTTATTATTTATTTATTCATGAGTCTAACAGCCTCAGGGTAGAAGCTGTTCTTCAGTCTAGTGGTTCTACATTTGATGCTCCTCAACCTCCTTCCTGAGGGGAGTGGGGCAAAGAGTGTGTGTGCTGGGTGAGTGGGGTCTTTCATGATGCAGGTGACTTTCTTCTTGCATCTGGAGGTGTAAATGTCTGTAACCGTGTTTTCATCTATTTTCATTTCGAATTTTGAGCTAATTTTTGAAATCTCGCAAAAATGTAAATACAAATTAATGCGGATCAGAAGTGTTTCCATCAACTGGCTTAAAAGCGCATCTACCGGGCCACGCACAGCGTCATTACGTCAGACGTCAGCGTCATTACGTCAGACGTCAGCGCTGCGCATGTCTACAGTAAACAGGAAGTAGCGGTTGAAAACAGAACCCGGCCACACATCTCGTCAAAATGGAGAGAATATTTCAGGTATGTGTTGCTATCGGGCAAGTTGTATTTATTCTGTCATGCCAACTAGTTTTAGCGATGTTACATGTTGTCCGGAGCGGAAACAGCTGAACGTCACGTGACGTGAATGTTCGCTACGGCAGAACTGAGTCGGCAAATCTGTTTCCATCTGTCGTTTTGCGCATCTGCTCATTTTCGAAGATCCCAAAAACCACCTCAAGCGAGCGTATAAACTTTTTGGCGAATTTGAGGAAGTAAATTCGCATTTTGCCGTTTCCATTAAGCTTTTCTGCTGCGATACTTCAAAATGCGCATCTAGAAACCTTGATGGAAACACGGCTTGTGATAGCGGGGAGACTGACTCCAACAGACTTCTGTGCAGCCTTCACCACTCTCTGTAAAGCTTTTCTTTCTGCATAATCCCAGCTACTTTGTCTGTTCTCCCCCCCGCCGACAGCGGACAACATCAGAAAATGGGGCTTTTGCGTAAACTTTGTTCAAACTTCAAAAAAATTACAATAAACAAAAGGAGGCCAGAGCTATTTGCTCTGTCAGACAGAAACAGTCAACAAAGCTTCAGAGCGCCGTGGCGCAGGCCCGAGGACAAAAGCCTCTTTGTCCCAGAGAAAGGTCCCTATGAGAGGGAGGGGGGGAGGTAAGGTTGAGATGGGAGGTGCCAAGTCACTCAGAGCTGTTCGGGTCAATTAAGTCTGGTGTTTGAGTCACAGGAAATCTATACTAACACTCATTATTGCTCAGACATGAAAACACATGTGTACTGGCCTGGAAACATAAAAGCTTCTCCTGTATTACGCAGTCCAGCCATAAAAGGCCCAGCAGGGCATATGGAAGTTATAAACGTGAAAAAGGTTACCCAGATCTCAGAAGGACAGCCCAGCATGTGGGGAGCTTGAGTGCAGAAGGTGGTGCGAACGGACGAAGGCGGAGGAAAGAGGGATTCATCTCATTTTGAGTAAAGAACCAAAGGTGACCATGCCAAATGATGTAACCCCTTTAATTTGGTGTAGATTAGTTGCCGAGCGTGTTTTTAATCAAAGTGTGTAACAGTGGCATCGTCAAGACTCGCGGCTTAATTACGTCCCAGCTCCCCACCCTGTGCTCTGCCTCGCTCTCTCATTAACTAAATCTAATAAAGTCTTTGGAGTAACAGCCACCTTGAAATGAATCTACTTATATCACTTTCCTGGGGGGCGATGAAGTTTCCTTGAGGATACAACCGAGTCTGCTGCGTATTATCAGCCTCAAAGCTCCAAAATGAATAATTAATCTTTGAGAAGCTGATATTAAGGTTCTGCATTCTCTGTGATGGGCCAGTAATTCCCAAATCTGGTTTTAGCTTTGGTTTTGTTTGCTCATTTTTTTATGACTGCACTGAAGTCTTGAAATGTTTCACACAATCCTTCGCAACTGCTTAAATTGTTTTATTCTGCATTTTTGCCTTTATCATTGTGGACTCAGGAATTCACAGAGGAATAAAAGCAACAGCATGTTTTGGTAAAGTTTTTCATGTAAAGTTAAACTGCCTCTAAGGGTAAATTATTTGTCTCAGGGGATGAACAAAATATCCATATACGGTAATCTCTATCTAATCCAAACTTCAACAAATATTTTACAAACCTGATCAACCTTTTTTCCATTTGGCCAAAATGTGCCATAATCAGATTTTTTTTTTAAGTAGAGTTCTGTTAAAAGTAATAAACAAAGTTTAGCATGTTGTAGAAACCTCTCTCATCGCCCTCAGTTTGGAGAAATAGACTTTAATTCTTGTCAGACTGATGGGCTAATGATCAGAGACTGAGATTAAAGTGCACTACTGCCATTATATAACATCTCCAATCCCAATATTGGTTCTTTGAAATATAAATGGTAAATGGACTGTACTTATATAGCGCCTTTCTATTTAATCGAGAGCACTTTACAACACAAACGGTGCCCTCATTTACCCATTCATATAGCACTCTGCTAGTTCTATACAAAGCTAATCTGAATCTGTAGTCTAATCAGTGTTTTAGTTCACATTCATGTACCGATGGGACACACATTGAAGGCTATGAGGGGTTCAATGTCTTGCCTAGGAACAGTTCATCATGTGGCTGCTGGTGGAATTGAACCCCCAACTCTCCTATCAGAGGACGACCACTCAGCCACAGCTGATGTAACAGTACTGTACTCACATGTCACAGTTCAATACCTGCATCACTATGAGGGTCACAATTTGGGACAGTTTGGGTACAAAATATTTTAAATTTTTTAAATAGTATTTTTACAGACTATAGCCCTCACAGGAGCAGAGACTAAACAAACATGCAAATTAAAAAAGTCTTCTTAGCGAGCTAAGTGCAAGCACGATCCAAGTCTTTTGAACAGCTCTTTGCAACAAATGATGGAAACTGTGTCTTGGAGTCATTCCCTATTTATTAGTTGTCATTTTTTTCCTCCTCAAATGCAGAGACAAACACTCCTTTGCATTCCACTATGAAAGAGAAGGGACAAAGTGGGCGAGTGCAGCAACATAGGAGATGGGGGGGTTCCCCACTTGACAAGCCACGTGGTACAGTCCTTACGTCGTGCATCACGTACGGTCTATGTCACGACATACAGCCATAACATGACATAAAACTGAACAGCTCTTTGAAACAAACAGATCTTAAAGATCTGCCTCCCTTCAGAGAGCCATAAATCCCATCTCTATTGATTTCAAATTAATTTATTTAATACGGTATTCCAACAAATTAATTTATTTAATATACCAAAGGCTTTAGTACTGTTTTAAAGCATTACATGATAGAACTGCTTGCCATACTTGTACCTCTCGTCTCATTGTGCTGCAGCTGATATTGTGATCATTGGTTCTTTTTCACACAGTAGATACAAATTAAACTGAAAGTATTTAGGCTTAATTTAAATCAAACATAGTTTATTTGGTGTAGAGTGTTTAAGAAGTGTATTTCTCTGTTTGTTTGTTTGTTTGTTTGTTTGTTTGTTCTGTCTTGGCTGTTAATAAAATGCAGTTAAATAAAATGTATGCTTGCTCTGGGATCGACAGTCACACCTGTCATTGATATACTGTATTCTGAATCAGTTTTTTGTACCTGTTCAAAAAGTCTGCACTAAATCATCATGACATGAATTAGACCCCTGCTATGTACCGGTACATAGAATTAGAAACCTGGGGCCTCATGTATCAACCATGCGTGCGCACAAAAACATTGCGCACGTCACTTCCCACGCAACAGCCCGTATGTATCAAAACTGAACTGAACGTGAATATATGCGCATCCAGGTACATATCCACGCAAGCTCCCGAGCAGGCGTACGCACGTTTCTGTGGTTCTTGTTCCTTTGGCGACACTTACAGGTGTTTCAGAGAAACTGAAGCCCCACAGTCTGTGGTTGACTTTAAGAGCGGCTTGAAGACCTTTCTTTTCAACCGAGCATACTTTACTCCTCATGATTCTACTTTTGATCTGAGTTGATACTGTTGTTGATTTTAATTGTTTTATTATTTGTCTTATTGACATTCAAATATGTTGCACCTTGTAGCACTTTGAGATTTCCATTAATGAAAAGTGCGTTATAAATTGAATTCATTATTATTATTATTATTATTATTATTATTATTATTATTATTAACAGTTCAAGATGTGTAAATGATTAATATTCCCTCCAAACACACGATTAACAAGTATTACATCCACATGACGCAGTGAAATAAAGGACGCGCAACGTTGTGCCAAAAATAAATTTAACAGGAACGGATTCATTCAGCCTTACTGGAGGTTATAATAAATAGTGTAACACGCAGAGCATTTATTTAGAAACAGATATAGTTTTCCGATCTAGGATATGGCTTATCAGCCGTTTTCAGAAATAATAATTTTCCAGTTTGGCACTGCATGCTGCGCTCTGGGGAGCCGTGCATCACGCGTGCATACAGAAGCAGCGGTCAAACTGTTCCACAGAGGGGGCTGCAGGTCGATCGGGACTGTGCAGTCCAGTCCACACAAAGCCGGATCATGTCCAATGGAATGGTCTCATCCATATGTTTCCAAAGGCTGAGTGGTCGCGCTTGGAGCGCGCGCGCACCCTCACCGGTGTCGACACGGCAGCTGGAGGTGTTTCATTATCTGCGTTTATTGTAGATTTCTCCAAAATGACACGTGAAAGTACACCTTATATAACTTGTAGGAGAGCAAAAGCTTCACAGACAGACTGCGCACAGGGCTGCGGGGCGCGCGCTGCGTCTGGAGACTCCAACATCATGTCATGAAAAGTCTCCACCAAGACGCACAGACTCGTTTCTTCACATCATCTACATAAACAAAGATCTATGTTCTAGCAAACATCCAAGTAAGTTCCTCTGTGTTTACAGTAATAATGGTAATAAACTCGTGCGCAAAGTTAATATTTCCACACAGAATGAATGAATGAGCCGGTTCGCGCACCACAGCAGGGTGCGCGCGCACACAAATACCGACAATCACTCGTTCTTTGCATGATGAACACATTTTATTACTATTCTTACTTAGGATGTTTGTCCTCACTCATATTATATTGAATTCATTATTTTCCCGAATCTAGAAATGATTTCTGATCGCGCAGGGATCAAACAAACATGTCCTTCACACATGCAGGAAGTAATTTGCATCTGTTTAACATATGTAAATGTAGGCGTGTCAGGGGAGGTGTCTCACGTGCGCTCAGTTCCACGTCAATTGTGATGTACAAAAGGAATGTGCGTGGATTCAGGTGTACGCACAGTTTGATAAATCTGGATCTTTTTGTGCGTAGACACTTTTCTGGATTTCACCGTACGTCACTTTTCAGTAGGAAATCCACGCAGGTTTTTGATACATGAGGCCCCTGGAAACAAATTAAAGTGAAAGTAACAACTGATAAAGAAATGTGCATTAGAAAGAAAAAAAGAGAGAAATAGAACCAGATTGTTTGCAGGAGTGGAGATGTAAAGTTCTATACATAAAATATTTGGATGGTTTTAATGTTTTCTGAGCTCACAATGGGTTTTTAATCTGTAATAAACATTACTATCATTGCACAACTCTATTAAAGTAAAAGGGCTGAATCTCACTGTTTTACAAATGGAAACGTTTTAAAGGGTGCGTAATATTCAAATTTATTTAAGCAACAACGCAGTAATTTAACACTTTTTTGCCCATTTAAGAATAAAAAGAGATATTTTCTCTTAAAATACACACAAATCAGAGACTAAACCATTAGAGGTAAAAGCAACTGATGATATTACTTTGAAGTGCTGAGAGGTACAATAAAAGTTGGTTATGTGGCTTTTTATATTTATATATATTTATTTTAAAGTTCAAAAGACAAAACTAAATAAAAAACTATTGAAATCAAAGGATTACTTGGTGGATTTGGAGTAATCCCTCGGGTTATTTCCCTGCCTGCAATTTTAAAACAGCTCATGTGTAATCTGTAATTGACTACTGTACTCCTTGATTTTCAGCAGTAACCTTCTCAGCTTTTCTCACCAGCACGTGCCTCATTTTTACCGGCGCTGCCGGTGCTTTGGAGGACTAAAGGCCCATGGAGCCGCAGGGTTTTTGGTTCCAGCAGAGATTAGAGGGAGTTGAGCGATGACGCGTCCCTCAAACATCCTGACTACAGACTGAGGAGGACAATGGAGCGGTTGTGTCTGTGTCAACACCAGTTCTCCAAACATACACATGTGCACAGACAACAGACAACCCCCCCTTCGTCCTTTTACTCCAACATGACCACACAGACCCAATGATGAGCCCCTTCACGTCTTCAACACCTGAGCTCTGATCAACCTGCAGTCACTTTGCCCCACGCTTATGTAATGATACACTTTCGTCTCTCTGGAAACTGTATTAAATCACTTTTCACTGAATCTTTCAGTGACACGCAGAACACTGACTTTATTTTATCAGTTTGAATCAGAACACAAATAAGTCACAAGAGAATCTCTTATTCTTTTACTTTGTTCTAATTCAGAAATAATCAACAGAATAACTTTTGTCATTTTATGATCATCTGTTATTTGCATGAGTTGTCACTCTTAATATGCTGGTGTATTTCTTAATATGTGAATGATCATTACTACAGTATATA
>JBBPBX010006979.1:27439-39780 GCA_038048925.1 Garcialebias charrua | reverse complement strand
TGAATATCCTGGTTAGAGATGTATTAATCGAACAGCTTCAGGGTCAAAGCTGTTCCTGAATCAGTTCTACTTCTTCTGGTTCTGAATCAGTTCAGTTGAGTGTAAAAAAGAATTGCAACTACTGTATGTTAAAAAAAAAAATGCACCCGCTGTGTTTAATGTTATAAACATCCATACAATGATATATTATTTGTCTATGAAAAAAAAAACAGTTAATGAAAACAAATCAGTTTATTCTTATCAGATTAGTTGTTGCATGACAGTTTCAAGTGTTTTACGGTGAATTGTTTTCTTGTGGTATTTAAAAGTATTCTGATTAAAATTCTCGTTCACTACTGATCCCATTACAAATAACCCCTTCAGAGTAATCCATGATGTGTTTAAAACATTTATAAAAGAAAGTAAAAGTTGATTTTTTGTAAAGGGAGAATCTTGTGTCAGTTTGAAAGTAATAATAAAGAAAGAAGGTTGACAACAAATCACTGTAAGTCCTTATGTGATGAGGCTTACATCCTTTTTTATTTTTATTTTTTTACTTGGTCATATTTTTGACTAAGATTTACTAAAACTCAAAATTGTTGGACACTGTAAACCTCAGCTGGTATAGATAATTATGCCCCTCCAACCTCCAGTTTGCATGTTTAATCTTGGGAGGATCTGACTCTCTTGTGCATGTCACATTGCATTTTACACCTCAACTTAACCAGGACAAGTTAGCACATATTTTGTTTCATTTCACATCATCATTGTGCTCTAAAATCTTCATCATCTTGTAAGATTTTCACTGCCTTGTATAGAACTAAAGATGATGTTGTATATCTTTTTTTATTCTCAGGTTAATTTTGCTCTGGAAGTCTCAAATATTTAAAACTTCAACTAAACTTGGGGTTTCATGGTCCTGGAAGAATTGTATTTTTTCATAATGCACCATATTCCATGTGAGTTGAAATGACAATAAAATCTACTTGGAACGTAAGCAATTTTCTTTTTCATTTTATTATATTTTTTACATTTGGGTACTAAACAACTAGATTTTTTTCTCAGAAATCAACCAGTTTGATGTTGTTTCATAAATCTTTTCTTAATAGGTTTATTAGCTGCACTTTTACTATTTTTGTGATTGCACCCATAAATCTTCTTTGCTTCTTCTTTATGAGAATTGCAACTTATACATTACAGGCAATTGAGGTGATTACAATTTCGCATCATGAAATCTTTGTTTCAAAGTGTGGACATGGCTGTATGTCATTGGTACTGCAAGCAAGGAGAGAAGAGGCAACCATGTAATCCCAGTCATTAGTGAGCTTAAACCGGATTTGGTGGAGCTACAATAATGGAGACTCTAGTGGCTTCCACTGTGAGACCCAACAGGGAGGACCAGCGTCCGCAGAGGTCCGACTGTCAAGTGGACTCAACTGAGAGACGGCTATCTGGATTTTTGAGCGCAACAGTCCGTCTCTGTGTGACTGCAAAATGGCAAACACAAATTTTGGTCCTTCAGCTTTCGATCTCCCAGAGATCACTCTCGCTCTTTGTCCTTCTCTTTCACTCTCTCACACACACATTCTTTCTCTCATTCCCATGCTTCCCAGTCTCATAGAGAGGTGTAAACAGAGCGCCGTTGGTGTTACCATGGCGAAGTCCGAATGCAGCCCAAGAATGGGGAATATGCTCTGCATGTGGAGAGACATACATGCTATACAGTAACGTTTCCACACACCCTCGCCGCAAAGCATGCATGGGCAATCTGTCCTAAATTATTTAGTTCTGTATGAAAACTTCGCAAAACCCTTAACGAAAAAAAAATCAATTTGTGTACATGATGGGTCACTTCCTCAGAGTTTGGTCCTCTTTTGTTTTGGAAACTGTGCAGTCATTAATGATTGATGGCAATATAGAAATGGGCTGCATTTCACATACAGTATTTGCTTAACTTGGATCTTAAAACGCTAGCAATCAGTGCAACTTTAAGATAATTAAACTCTCCCTTTATCTAAAAAGTGTTGTAACTGATCAAATGGATCTCCAGCACACACACAGTCCTAACACAGGCAGTTTCTACCAACTTCTTCTGGACAGAGAGCAACAAGCTTGACGTTTCTGACGACACGCAGTGAGATTCAGGTTTGAGCATGTCTGTCTGCTGCAAAACAACTGGCTTCAATCACATGTGGTGATTGAAAACACAGACAGAGGAGAACAATCAACATGACATTTTGTTCCTTGCCTGCACACACCCTGACACACACACACACACACACACCACACACAGATATTTTCTGCAGGAATCAAAATAATAAATCTCTCTTTGTACTATGATAAATTCCCTCTGAGTGCAGTACACAGTGTACCCTGCCCATGAAATATGGACCTCTGGGATCACAATCCTGCAGCGGTCATCTCTCACCGAACAGTTTATTGCTTTGATTAAAGGCGACTCTGCTACCAAACACCTAAAACACAAGACAACGGACATGCATAAACAACCAGGCTCACATGCGAGGACGTTTTTATGTATTTCACCTGTGCTTAAATATGCATCATGTCTTTGTTAAAAAGAATAATGTTTAGCTGATGCGTGCAATAAAAACAGTAGGAAACAGCAGCTTGTAGCTCATAATTGTCCCTGCAGTTCCTCTTCGATTTCAACTGCTCTGCGTTGTGTCTGCAGCCGTTTTGTCTGAACAGATGTGCTGGTCAATAATGGTTGACTCAAGTTCACTTGTCGTGATTCATGATGGCTAAAGTAAAATGGACAAAGTTTTCAAATCTTTGAGCCAACAACAACAGCCAGCAACAAAAGGTGCACTTGGTTAACCATCCAAAAAGCCAGCGTGAATTCAAATTTGTTTACAAAATGTCCATCAAAGGTCTAAAACAATCTCCATTTGTCTCGTAAAATTAAAGATTTGTGCCAAATCAGCTTTTCTTTCATTTTAATTTGACTTTGCCTCCTAAAATCCAAATAAAAACATTAAAATTCCCCCAGAAAGCCTTAAAATATGTTGATCAAAGGTGCTTTGATAGAATGGCAGAACTGGATCCTTAGAAACAAGTTGTTTAAAATTGAGGGATGACTTGTATACAGGGAGTCCTCGACTTACGAACGAGTTCCGGACTTAAGGACCGTTCGTAACCCGATTTTGACGTAAGTCGGAACCCATAGCACGTGCATTCGTAAGTCCGGATTTTCATTCGTAAGTTGGAAAATGTATGCTAGCGCTGCGCCAAACACCCGTTTTTCAACACAAACGTACATACTGGTTCATAAACATGCACAGAACTTTGCTTACAAACGGTTAGCTAACACACTATCATCTAAAAACACCTAAAAACACCTAAAAACACATACCAGTGCTGTATTTAATGTACAAATGTACTGTTCGCAAGTCCGTTCGTAAGTCCGAGTTGCCGTAAGTCGAGGACTCCCTGTACTTGCTTTAGGAAAATACAATATTACGAATGACACAAAAATATTTAGACACCTAATCTAAATGACTCAAATCAATAATGCTGAAAAAAACAAACGTTCGGAAATCAATCAATATTGCCATTCTATGTTTCTATAAGGCGGGGAGCTATTGTACAAAGTAGAAAAATTATTTGGCTTATTTTCTGTTAACAACAGATGTTTGAAGAAAAGGGAAAGAAACCGACATTATACTTAGTTCAGTCCAGTTCTGAATAAATAAGAGGGTTTTTCAAAGCCTGCACATGAATAGACAACACTCATTTCTAATCAAACTGCATCATTTCTGTGGATAATATACTAAAGCAAAACTGAACTGTGGAACAAGACTCAGAATATTTCAGAGCTAAGCTAGCCATGAACTGAATTTATAATCAGAATTCAACATAAATTAGTCTAAGAAGACTAAAATATTTGAAGAAAAAAAAAATCATACAAGCTCATCAGTGGATGCTGTTTTCTTAACTTTTTGCCCACATACACTGACTGAAACAGTGATTTTACTCAAATAAAATCCATTTCATTCAAGGCTGGAAAAGCAGGATAAATTATCAATCACTTCATCTGTTGCTGAGCTCGTCTGCTGCCAAAGACTCGACTCATTCTCTCAACGGATTAAGCCACTTTTGTCTGTTTACAATTTCATCAGTTTCTATGTTTGTATGCATGGCACAGCTTAGAAATCTTGTGTGAGTATGTGTGTGTGTGTGTGTTTTTTTCTTTTCTTTACTTTGCCAACGTTGAAACGGGAGCCAAAGGGATTTTATCCACTGAGAGCAGTCGTTCAAAAACAGGCTGAAACTGTGCCGAGTTTTGGACTACGTTCACAGAGGCCATCTGCAAGCTGCTGCGCACCAAGAACTGAGGCGAGAGCTGGTCTGGGGGCACGATGATGGCAAAGCAGTGTGATGCTGGCCTCGGAATAAACAAGCCATTTAACTGGACAACCTTCATAAAAGCAACTATTGACGCCGCTCAGATTTCTGTTTTGTACTCTGGCCGTTGGCTCGCATTAACATTGATTTCAGAAGTTGTAATCGTCTCTGCTTTATGCCTTACACTGTCATTTAACGTTTACATGTCTTTATTGATATCCCATTAGAACATCCGATGGATGTTTCTGCATGCCGCCACTTGCAGCGTCCATGTAATTGACTGCAACGCTCCTCTCCGAGCCTGAATCAATGGTGGTCATCCGACTCTGTCTAATCTGAGGCAGCAGCCCCGCTCGCTCAGGGGTCACATACCATGACCATGTGTGAAAATTCCTGGCCACTTTAAGCAAGTACACATGACGGAGGCCAGCGCACCAGGTGGCATTCACACACAAACACATGTACGAGTCGACGCAGACAGGATTGCAGACTATGGCTCCTACACCCCACCAGCGCTCGCGCTCCCCATTCAGATATGCACACATGTGGACGCAGAAATCACTTTTAAATCCTCGGCACAACTGGTCGGCATACACCAGGCAGCACACACCCTTCGTCTTTCATTCACACGCATGCACACGGCTTCAATAAACCCTCTGTGTCTCGTTTTCCTGCCCGGCCCTTCAAGCCCCAGCTACCCCATGTGGAGCAGGTGGACGACAACACACACACACACACACAGGCTCTCTTTTCTCGCTCTGCTTCCTCTCACTTTCCACGCACCTCCTTTTAATGACCACGGATATGTTAAAAAGCTCTGCCACTTAAAGCAGCAGCCTCCCTTTGCCACTTAATTTGACATGCTTGGAAGGAAAACAAAGAAAGACCCCTATTGTGTCTTTTCAACAGTCTCCAATCAAGCCTGCCACTCAATTAGCCAAAGAAGGCGAAGAGAAAGAAAAAAATACTTCATAAAAATCCATTTATTAAGACCTTTCGTCAGAGCTACGGTGCTTCAGAATTTTATTTTGCACATTCAAACCTCAGAATAAGCTTCTACCCCACCGCCGAGCCTTGTTTTTCAGATTGCTTTCCTAGAGAAGATGTGAAACTACACAAATCTTTTCTAAAATACAAAAAGGAACAACAAAATATATGGATTTTTTTCCCCCATGTCTCCTCGTGGCGTGTAGTTGAGCTACATTTCCTCCAAAGATGAGTCACATCAGAAGAAGATGCACAGGTGAAAACAAATCGACGGAGGAACAGAAAGCAATAACGGCAGGTGACAGACGAAGAAGGAACATCCAAACAAAGCATCAGACGCTTAAAAATAAATCAATTTGTGCGTCCTGCCAACAAATAGAGGAAACAAACCTCTGTATTTGTTCTTTGTTACTGTTGGCGGCACAGACTGTGTATCAAGACTGTGCTTGGTGAATTTAGTCCCTAAATGATATTTATTTTTTTGTAGCGGGACAAAAAAATTCAACTTTTTGCTTTTATGTTTTTTTTTTACTCTTTTAAATTCTGCTATAAGAACATGTGAGGGTGTGCTTGGAAGTTAAAAACGCAAGGCTCAGGTCTCCAGGTAATCTGTACAAGGTAAAATAAGTTCAGGCAGATGAGAAAACTCAAAATAGAAAACAACATTAATTAGCAGTTTGATCTGATCAGACACTCCCGACTCCCCAAAATTAAAAAAATATTATTATTTGATGATGAAAAGCAGAAAGTGCATGAGTATTTGACTAATCTGCTTGTTCTTGCTCTAGTGCTTCAGGGGTTCCAGCCACGCTGGTCTCCTGAACGGTTCATACTGCTTGACTGCCTGTTCCCTGCAGATGTCCCACAAGAAAACAATTGTTTAAAAGTCCAACCTTGACCAGGTGAGCAGAGAGGACATGGACGGGGTGGGGAACTCTCATGGTCTGTTTCGTTTCATGATTAATTGGATTTGTAAATTTGTTTGAAATTGTCTTGGTTTTATGTCCTGTTCAAAAGTCATGCAAGCCTCACTTCCTGTTGTATTTTGTAGGGGCTGATCGTGGTTAGAAATCAGCAGACCTCATCATCGTTTGCCATATTTTCCGGTCTATAAGTCGCACCTTTTTGCTTAATTTGCATGCCCTGCGACTAATAGAGAGGTGAGACTTGTTTATGGATTTTCCCCTCATATTTTTAGATCAATTTTTGGCTCAGATATGACCGATTTTCATTTTGGCAAAAAAATGGTGCACTACCACTTTTGTCCGCTAGGGTATACCGACCGTTCCCACCTCATGTGTCCGACGGCAGCCTCCTCTGGTCGGACGCACTCTGTCGCTGCCCGGCCTCCTGCTCTGGAGGTATGAACTACTGTTAGCTTAGGGTTTGTTAGCAACGGGTACTATTTATCTAAATAACTCATGAACTAATGGACAGATTTTTATCAAACTTACAGAAAGTAATCACTACATGGACATTTACAAACTTTTACCTGTATGAGACATTTGAGATAAATTTCAATTTATTTATAATTTATTTTCGCAGCGCACGCGACTGTTTGGAAGACGTCAAAGCGAAACAACTTAAATCCAGCAGATTTAACCATTTCGTGAATTTATTAAGGAGCGTTAAGCTCAGTAACACTTTTGCTATAATGTCAGCTAAGAAATATATATATTTTAAGCGTTTATTTTGCTAAATTTTAAAGAAAATGCTGCAGTCCCACCCGTGCGGGTGCTCGTAGCGAAATTACTTTTTATATCCAGCTGATTTGACAATTGCGTTCATTTATTAAGGAAAAGTTCAGCTAAGACACATTTTTGCTATAATTTTCAGCAAACAAATCATTGTTTTTACCGTGTTAATCTTGTAAAGTCCTTCCGTGCTCGCTCGCTCCTGTGGCCACCATTTTCAGCAGGGCAAATGATGTGCTGACACGTCGCTTAGTGGTGACGCATAATAGATGCGACTTAAATAAAGGTGCGACATGTTTATGAATTTTTCCAATTTATTGCCAATAATTGGACAAAGCGACTTTTAGAGAGGTGAGACTTATCAGACGGAAAATATGGTACTTTGTCTTCTGCTTTACTCTATTTATTCTTGTCTAGTTGATCACTGTGGGTTTTCATTTTCATGTGTTGTCATGTAAGTTAGTTTGAATCCTGATCTTCCCACCAGCCTGCATTTGGGGTCTTTCAACCACTACCAGTAATAATACCATACTGAACAGTACTATCATGCATGCATCATACTATCACCCACCTGGCAGCGACATATAACGTCCTGTTCATGATGATGATGAGCTGGATGTCCAGTTTGTGCCGCTGCGTGTTGTTCCTTCCAGGTTTGTGTCCCACAAATGCTGGATACTGTTTTGTGTCTGTAAGAAAGGAACAAAGAGTACAACTTGTGGACATATCACAGCTTTTCTCAATTTTCCAGCGAACTTCGGTCAAACGTGAGCCCGCGTGTCCTTGCTAGATGAAAAACTACAGCCACAAAACTGTGGGCTGAGCTCTCGCCCATGCAACAACAACTTGTCAGATATAAATATGCTACACTGTATTGTGGCATTGCTCTATTGTTAGTGGCTTTAGATGAAAGCGTGTGGTTTCAGGAAATAGTCTGAGGCACGCAGGTTTGTATGAGGCTGGCTGGCTTGTGTTTTATGTCTCCAGGCCAGGACATACAGCGTTTACGCCCACAGAGAGAAGAACAAGACACGATCAACAGAAATATACAGAAGTAACAATGAACATATCTTTACAGCTTTCCTGAGCCTACACTATCACATAGAGCATAAGAAGGCCGACAGAACAGCAGATTATCCTTTGATGTTAGGTGGGCTCTGTTTCAAATGCTGCCTTAAGTCTTTTATTATAGTCTGTGTATAGAAGGCCTATCCTTGGGTGCCAATTTGCGCTTCGTGCCATGAGAATGCGTTCAGCTCAGGGAATGGTAGGGGTTGTAGAGGAGGAAAGGGTTGAGAGGGATGTGGAGGAGCAAAAGGATGGAACAAATGAGACAGATACAGAGAAGGAGGATCTGTAAAGTTGGAGACAAAGAGGGAAAGGAGTGAAAGCAGAGTGACTACTTGTAATGAGTGGAAGAGCAGTGCCCAAGTGGAGCTAGTGGAAAAGGAAAGAGAAGCAGAGAGGAAACGATTTACTTACAGTTTCCATGTGAGATGCTAATAGGCTCGCTGTCCTCAGGGAAGCCCGCCCTGGCTATTTGCAGTAGCGTGAAGTAGAGTACCAAGGCCTCTGACCTCATGGTCGCACCAACACTGCTGCTCCTCTGCTGAATATTTGGCTTAGCCTGTACAAGAAGAGGCACAAGTGGTACAATGATTAGTTGTAGGATAAAAAGGGTTGACAAACCCCACCGTTAACTGCATAATCGTTACCTCCACCTAACAAGGTTAAGTCTGGATTCTTCTTTGTTGAAATGTTTTGTCTTGTATCCAAAAACGACTTCTTCACTTTTGGATAAAAGTTGAAACGATTCAGCAAGTGGTGTCGTCTACGTATTTGTAGTGGGGTATACTGTGCTTAGAAACCAGAGTACACCGGTTAGTACAATGTAATCGTTAATTTATTTTGATTTTTAAGCATATTGAACATTTCAAAATTTCTCTGATGCTTATAGTACAACAAACTTTGTACAACAGTTGACTTTGTATTAAAAACTTGTTGTAGAATTTATAAAACAGTATCTAAGCAAAGCATTTTCAAGTATCAAGTAGTAAGTACAGAAGTATTAATTATACATGTTTTTAAACAGGTTGAACCAACTCATTGTGTCTACAAAATGTTCCAGATGTGTTGACAATGACACAAGCCCATGTCATGTGTCACTGCCAATGATACATGACATGGACTCGTGTCAATGGGAAATTTTAACTGAGTATACTGAAATCCCCAAGGATTTCTAGTGGGTATATTCCATATGCCTAGGTATCACATACCCCACTGGTTTCAACAAAGAAGAATCCAGATTTAACCCTGTTAGATTTATCTACCTGGATTACTGAGCATGCATCAGGACATTACCTCCACCCTTTGATGCCTTGAAGACATAGAAATGCAGAAAACAAGGAGGAAAGTCCCCAAAAAGTTCAGCTGGTTGTTTGTGCATTTTGTATTAGTCTGTTTCAGTCGGTCAGAGATATATTTATATGCATGTTCAATGACTCAAGTAAGCCATGGAGCTAGTGAAACAAAACTAATTGGATTAGGGAGGTAATATGCGTCATAGATCGATGTCAGACAGAGGAAGATCTCTGCGCTTCACCCTCCCCCTCGTTACTTTGCAGGAGAGCTCTTGTTAAGATGAACCTGCTGCAACATATCAACTGTGTGTGAAGATGAAGCAGGACAGAACCTTATTTCCCACCCGCCTGTCACAAGTGTGGCAATCTTGTTTCCCAAATGTGTGCATCAGAGTGGATATGAGTCTGGAGAACACTTCACTTCACCACAGTGGCGATTTACCAGCCACCTGGAGGGTTCCTGTGATTTCCCTTGTATTTGTCATTTCACTTGGTCTTAACTTACTATTATCAATCAGCAGACAAGGAAGCTACACAAAATTGTTTGTTTTTGTTGTTGTTTTATCATTATTTTACAATTTCTACAATTTTATAAAAATATGTTCACCGTTATAAAAGAAAAAAATTTTTTTTTTGCATCTTTCACCCACTCAGAGGTTGAACCCTCACTGCTACAAGCTTCGGCTCATTGATGACCTGACCATAAATGAGTTTTCTCATCCATATTTATGTTCTTATTGGGCTTCAGTAATGCCATGAAGTGGAATTTTGATGAAATTTCCAACACCAAAAAAAGTCAAGATTGCACATTTTACTGTCAAAATATGCATACATTTGCATCATTTTCTACCTTCAAGGTCTAAACATGAAACTGTGGTTCAAAATTCTTAAATTTAGCTCATTTGTAAACTCAAAGTTTTCTCAAGAGTATTGAATAATTCTTTAAAGCGCTGCAAAAATGAGAAAAATGTCAACAGGCAGATTGAACTATTGTTGCTTTGTTTTCAGGAATCACAACACGTTCAGAATAAAAGTAAAAAATAAAGATTTCTTTGTCAAATTAGAATAAAATGAAAGATGCTTATCTGCTAGCACATCGGATCTTAGCTCAATAGCTGTAAAACTGACTTAATTAAAGTCTTTTATGTGCTGATTAAGGTTAGTTAGATGTAGCAGCCATTTTAATTTGAAATCACTCCAAAAGTTAAACAGTTGTAGATTTCCATTCTAGTGTTTTCTAAAGTCAGTTCAATTGGTTTCAAAACTTAATCACTTGTTGCTTTGTTTTCAGAATCACATTTTCTAAACGTTCAGAATAAAAGTAAAAAACTAAGATTTCTTTGTCAAATCAGAATAAAATGAAAGACGCTTATCCGCTACAGTTTTGTACATATGATGATTTTAGTTGAATGCCATTTAAATTTGTACAGTGGTTTATGCAATATTTTTATTTTAGACAGAGTCAACACTCAATAATTAATGACAACATTTAAACAAAGATCCAGCAATTTATCAGCAGAATATTTGTTGATTAGTCTCAGCTACTACCACACCAAAACTTAGGTCAGTATTTGTAAAACTGAATGTGTTGTAGCCGTTTTGTTCTATGCAAATACAGTTGACTGTGGCAGCCATCTTGAATTGGATTGACTCTAAATAAAAGTTTATCAGTTGTAGGAGTACACCCGGTACCTTCTTCCTGTAAGTTTCATTAAAATCTGTGCATTGGTGCACAAGATCTTTTGTTAACAGACACCCAAATGGCACGTTTTATATGTTCTGAATCTGAATTTATTTTCATGAATGTTTTAATGTGAATTTGACAATTTTAAAACCCTGGAGGAATTTCAGGCCAACGTTTAAAGATAAATTCAAATAATTGCTGTAATGAACTGAATTTGTGAAAATGAAAGGTACTCACTGCAAACTATGAATCAAACATAGAAAAAGTTATCATAAACTCTATAAAATGATGCAGTTACACTGATACATCAGATTTAATGATGCAAGTCTGCAACATGGACCCACACTCAATGTAAACAAAGCACTCTGCTGAATCAGACAAAATCACATTGAAGCTTGAATCACGTGATGGATCTACATTAGACGAGCTGTAATCTACAAATATTCAGAGCTGGACATGTGGAGAGCCTCTGAGAAGACATTTATGTGGAAATATTAGAGTGAATCTTCAGCTAACGAGACAAAAACTAGAAAGACAAATACAAAGACAGTAGCTAAAATCTTTATCATCCAATTTCCCATTTTTGTGGTGGGTAATACAGATATTTAGAGCCCTTTATTATAGCTCAATATCTGTAAATTTGAAAAGAAAAATCACAGTAATGTCACTTTAATTGGTGATATGTGACTTATCCGGGCTGCTGATTATCCATGCTGCTGATTATCTCATGTTGCTGGTTATCTTTACCCATCTACTCACTAAACACTCATGTTCAGGCTGCTGTTTGATACATCATATTGTTTTAGCTTATTAGTGTTTAGTGTATATCTTAGATCCGTATGTACTGTTTCTTTGTATTTTTGAAAATGTTGCTATTTTTGGTGTAACTGGGACCTGCAGCAGCAGCAGCCGTAAAAGCAGCAGCAGTGTGAGAGGAGCCATGAAGCCAGTTGTTGAAGCCATTTGTGGTGGCCGTTTGATGAGCCGTTTGGAGCCATTTGAGGAGGCCGTTTGATGAGCGGTGTAAAGAAGTCCGTATGAAGAAGCGGATGTCGTGAGACGAGCAGAAGTGCTGTCATTTGGAGCTGGAGTGAGACCTGCTGCTGTGCGTTTGAAGAAGAAGCTGAAACCTTCCGTTGAGACCTGCTGCTGCATGTGTGAAGAAGAGGAAGCTGATTCCTTCTGTTGTGAAGACCTGCTGCGTGTTTAAGAAGAGGAAGCTGAATCACAACACCCTCTGTTGTGGAGACCTGCTGGGTGATGAAGACCAGG
>JBBPBX010006979.1:15624-25933 GCA_038048925.1 Garcialebias charrua | reverse complement strand
GCTAACCCCCGGGTTGAGTGGGCATGTACACCACTGGGCACCTGTTGACCTTTGCTACTGTATGCCCTAATGGCCTCTGTCACCCAGTGGGAGAGGCGCTGCTTTGACAGGGCTTTGTCTGCGATGGGAGCAGCGAAGCACACAAACAGCTGATTTCATTTTAGCCAGCTGCTAGTTCTCTCCATGTAAACATGCTGAGCCCGCACCGGGCAGAGCGCGTTTAGACGCCTCTGTTCTGCAGACAGAACAGGAGGAGGAGGAAAGGCTGACAGTTTCCACTGACAGTTCAAAGCCCAGATTTCTGTAATTTAAAATTGGGACTTTAGTTGAATAAGCTGGGTTTGGTCCCAGAGTAACCTCTGACCCGACCTGGGCAAACTGAGTGCGTAGTGGGTGAACTGACTATGCATGCCGGTCCCCAACGCGTTTAGCAGAGCATAAGCTAAAGAAGAGCGGTCTTAAAGGACAATAAATCAATTTTAGCACTCTGCAGAGGCTCAAAATGAGGATTACAGAGGGCCTCCAGGACAGAGTTAAACCCACTGTGGGGCCAGGACTCAGCTCAGAGGCCTCACCTTCATAATTCCCCTCATGAACCAGATTACGAGAGGATGGGAGCGAGGTGACCTGCCGTCCCACCCCTCGTGGCATGCTGAAACAGCTGACGAAAATACCTTAATGGTTGAAAAAGAGCGGCCCTTATCCAACAGGTCCTGCAGAAAAGTGAGGTGCTGGGCCATATTAGGAATATGGCACAATATTCATCCCACACACCAGACCTTAAAAACACGCCATTTTCTTGCGTAAAGTGTCTGAGTGGACACGGCACATGTACACTGAATTGTATTTACCACCATGTTGGGTTAACCAGACAGAGGCTGTTGCCGGCCACTCGTGGGCGAATGCGTCTCACCCGAGCAATGTGTTCACGCCCTGTATGGAGTGAGACATAGCAAGGTTCGCCCTGAATGACAGGAGGCGTGAGCTGCACCACGTCAACAGCCACATGGTCAACCTCAGGAGGGGAGGGGAGTGAGTACCTCCCTCTCTGCCGGCATGGGCGACCACACAGGTGTTGTCCTGATCTTACTAGAACATGTTGACATGAAATCAGACCCCTCCTGCAGAAATGTTTTAGCGACAGGAACACAGCAAGCAGTCCCAGCTGGTTTATGTGTCCTCCGCTCATCATGGAGGTGTCCCTCCATGGCCGTAGAGCTTCCATGCGGGCTGAATCCACTGTCATCATTTGTAGCGGGGAGGCGGGGCCTCGCTGCTGCATGCTCACCCAAACCTGCAAAGCGCTCGTTTATAGCAAACCGAGATGAAAAACAGTGGGTCCTGCTGCCATGAGGCCCAGAAAAACGCTGGCAGCACTTTAAAGTCACAGTTCTGCCCAGTCTGAACAGAGCTAAGCAGTATTGCAGGTCTCAGACTCGTTTTTCTGACAGCCTCGCTCTGTACAGAACATAGTTCAACTCCAGACCAAGAAAAAATTATTTCCTGGGACGGGGACAAATGACATTTTGCTGAGTTAATTAAGAGACCTAGATATTCTAAGTGTGACCACACACAGTCTGTGTGTGATTTCACCTGCTCTCTGGAGCTGCCCAGAGGAAAACCAGCGCTCTGACGCCCTGAGCACCGCCTCAAGGCCTTTTGTGAACACGCGGGGGGCTGCCAGGCACACGGACTGGATCACCTGTCTCAGCGTGAACATTTTGAATTTGAAACGATCTGAGTCGCCTATTTAAACGTCTCAGATGCAACTAGGTCTGAGAGTGCCTCCTCTCTTTGGGACGACAGAGAATTGCTGTGAAACCCCCTGTTCGTGTCCTGAGGAGGAACGATTCTGGCAGCGCCCCTGTTTGAAAGCGAGCTGATTTCCTCTCTCTGCATTGGAGCGCGAGCTACACTTATCTATGACGTAGCCACCCCGGAAAAGGGTTGTGGACGTCTGAGGAACTACAACTTGTGTCCCTGAGCTACAACGTTCATCACCCCTCGCAAGGCTTCGTAGGCTTCCCCTACGACCCTGGAAGGCATATCGTCTCAGGAGGGGGGGGGGGCTAGGGAGCGAGAGACACAACGTGCAGGGAGCCTGATTTGGACACTTCCAAGATGGCGGTGCGTGCAAACGCCGCGGCTTCTCTCTCTCCCAACAACACGGTGCTTTCGTCTGTCTTGTCCTGCATGCCGCTATGGCACGTCTTCGTCTTGTCTACGTGTTCAAGAACACAAGTATAGCCGTGAGTTCCTGCTTGATGTCGGAAAAACAGCTCATCTGGAAATAAACAACGAGCTCGAGGAGCAGCTACGTGCCTGCGGCCTGCTCTGGAAGCCAGCACCGAGTCGCGCCCGCAGTGGAAACGCCACAAGCGGCATGACAGGAAACAGAAGCGGGGTAAGCGCGGAGGTATCAGAGCTAGGCTAGCAGCTAGCCCATACAAGCCGGCTATTCCATCCATGGTTTTGGCTAACGTACGCTCCTTGGACAACAAATTGGATTATATACGCCTGCTACGAACGACACAAAAGACTGTGAGAGACTGTTGTGTGTTTGTATTCACGGAAACGTGGCTTAACAACAACGTTCCGGACCATGCTGTTCAGCTCGAGAGGCTAACATGCTATAGAGCGGACCGAACCCTCGAGGGAGGTAAGACACGCGGAGGGGGGCTGTGTGTTTACATCAACAACGCATGGTGTCTGGATGTTGCTATGGTCTACAAACACTGCTCACCTTTAGTGGAGTTTATGACTATTAAATGCAGACCGTTCTATTTACCGAGGGAATTTACAGCTGTTATGATTGTTGCTGTATACAGGTAGTCCCCGATTTACGAGCGCTCTGATCTACGAGGTTCCAGACTTACGAGCTGGCGAATTATTGGAAAAAACGCAAAAAATACTGAGTTTTCCTGTGTTTTTTCACCACAGTTCGTTAGCTAAACATGTGGACACACGTTTCCGATCATTTTTATGCACTCATAAGCAGTTTTTCGATGAAAAACGAGTGTTTGTAGTCGCGCTAGCAAAACCGTTCCAATTTACGAGCGAATTTCCGGACTTACGAGAAGCGTGGCGGCCGTTCCAAATTACGAGATTTCCGGTTTACGAGCGCCTCGTTGTAACGGATCTCGCTCGTAAATCGGGGACTACCTGTATATTCCTCCAAGCTCCAACAGCAAAGTTAGAGGTGAGGCCCTGAATGAACTATATCTGCACATCAGTGAGCAGCAAACAGCCCACCCTGATGCTTTCCTCATCACGGCTGGTGATTTCAACCAAGCAGATTTAAAGAGTGTTTTTCCAAAAACATACAGAAACAGAAACTTTGCAACAAGAGGAAACAACACACTGGACCAAGTTTACACCACCATGAAAAATGCCTACAGAGCCCTCCCCCTCCCCCACATTGGTGCTTCTGACCATATCTGTGTTATGCTAAAGCCAGCATACAGGCCACTGGTGAAAGTCACAAAACCAGTCCGCAAGCAGATACGAGTGTGGCCAGAGGGGTCTTCAGAGGCACTCCAGGACTGTTTTGACACCACAGATTGGGGTATGTTCAAAGAAGCTGCTACCACAAACAACAACTTATGTCTCCAGGAGTACTCAGACACTGTATGTTCATACATCACCAAGTGCATTGATGATGTAACCAACCTCAAGACCATCACTGTTCGGGCTAATCAGAAGCCATGGCTGACAGCTGAGGTTTACAGACTCCTGAGAGCCAGGAATGCTGCCTTCAAAGCGGGAGATCAGGTGGGCCTGAGGGCAGCCAGAAAGAACCTGGCCCGGGGCATCAGAAAGGCCAAGAAGCAGTATTCCAGGAAAATAGCTCACCGTTTCAAGGACAGCAAGGATACACGCAGTCTGTGGCAGGGAATACAGACCATCACAAACTACAAACCATCCCCCCAGACCTGTGACAGCTCAACCTCTACGCTGAATGAACTGAATGAGTTCTTTGCTCGGTTTGAGGCAAGTAACAGCACACCTGCACATAAACTCCCCCCCTCTCCTGATGGCCAGGTGCTGGCGCTGTCCTCAGACAGCGTAAGGCGATCATTCATCAAGATTAACGCCCGGAAGGCCTCTGGTCCTGACAACATACCTGGTCGTGTGCTGAAGGACTGTGCAAGGGAACTCGCAGCGGTCTTCACGGACATCTTTAACATCTCACTGAGCCAGGCCATCGTCCCCACCTGTTTCAAAGCCACCACCATCATCCCTGTCCCAAAGAAGGCAACGCCCGCATGCCTCAATGACTATCGCCCAGTAGCACTCACCCCCATCCTGATGAAGTGCTTTGAACGGCTAGTCATGAAAAGCATCACATCTGTCCTCCCTGGATCCCTTCCAATTTGCATACCGACCTAATCGCTCAACCGACGATGCCATCTCCTCTGCCCTCCACACAGCTCTCACACATCTGGACACGAAGGACTCTTATGTTAGAATGCTGTTCATCGACTTCAGCTCGGCATTCAACACCATCATCCCCCAACAGCTCATCCTTAAACTGGACAGTCTGGGGCTGAACACCTCAATGTGTAACTGGCTGCTAGACTTCCTGACCGGGAGACCACAGACAGTACGGGTCGGGAGTAACACATCTAGCACCATCACATTGAACACAGGGGCCCCACAAGGATGTGTGCTGAGCCCCCTTCTATTCACCCTGCTAACACACGACTGCACACCATCATACAGCTCCAACCACTTCATCAAGTTTGCGGACGACACAACAGTGGTAGGTCTCATCAGCAACAACGATGAGACGGACTACAGGAACGAGGTGAGCCGCCTGGCCTTGTGGTGCGGACACAACAATCTCACTCTCAACGTGGAGAAGACAAAGGAGATTGTTGTGGACTTCAGGAAGAGGGATGCACAACATGCCCCTCTGACCATCAACAGCACCGCAGTGGAGAGAGTAGACAGCACCAAGTTCCTGGGAGTGCACGTAGATAGATAGATAGATAGATAGATAGATATATACTTTATTGTCCCCAAGGGGAAATTTGTCTTGGACATCGTACGCTAAACAACACTTCTACCAACAATACAGTCACATGAACACAATACAAATTTAAAAGCATATAAAATAAAAACCTATTGCTCAGTTAAAAACACATTGCTTTTAAAAACACACATTGCTCAATAAGACTATTCAATGCTCAATAAAAACACATATTGCACATTCCCACATACATCCAGTAGTAAATGAAACAACAATCAGACCAGAGCATCAGCAGCATCATGGAAAACTTACTATATACCTACTTTATTTAACAATCTGATCGATGTGGGGATAAAAGAATTTTTAAATCGGTTAAGTCTAAAAGCAGGGACTCTAAACCGTTTGCCAGATGGTAACAGTTCGTATTGTGAGTTCAGGATGTGAGCGGGGTCAGACAGTACCCTCCGTGCTAGTCTGAGGACAGACTCATCATAGATAGACTGCAGGGAGAAGTTATCAGTTCTTCCTATCACCTTCATTGCAGTTTGTACCATACGATGAAGTTTAGATTTAAGTTGCACAGAAAGATTGCCATACCACGCTGACATCCCAAACCTAATGATGCTTTCCAGTACGGCCTGATAGAATAAAAACATGAGCTTCTTGTTAACCCCAAAGACTCTGAGTCTGCGTAAAAAGTACAGTCTCTGCTGTAGACGGGAGCACAACATGTTAACATGAATTTCCCACTTGAACAGATTATCTAGGTGGACACCCAGATATCTGTAAGAACAGACCTGGTTTATTTTCTGGTTGTGAATAAAAAGTGGGAGATTATCACCCAAAGACTTGGGGTCAATCAGCATCTCTTCTGTTTTCCTGGCATTAATAATAAGGTGGTGGTCATCACACCATTGAACAAATGATTGAACCTCATTAAAATATGATGAGGAGTCCATATCCTCATGCAGCAAGCTGAGAATAGCAGTGTCATCAGAGAATTTAAAAACATAATTCCCGGGGCAGCTGCTGATGCAATCATTTGTGTAAATGGTGAAGAGGACAGGAGAGGTAACGCAGCCCTGGGGAACCCCAGTGCTGATGGACCTTGGCTCTGATAAGGTTTTATTGACTCTAACAAGCTGTGATCTTTTTGTTAAAAAAGAATAAAACCATTTAATAAGAAGAGGGTTAAGATTCATCTGCTGTAATTTCTTAATAAGCAGGTGAGGCTGTACGGTATTAAAAGCAAACGTCTCAGAGGACCTGTCCTGGAGCAGGAACACTGCATCACTGGCGAAGAAGGCTCACCAGCGTCTACTTTCTTTGCAAGCTGAAAAGGGCTGGAGCTTCAACCCCCATCATGTGCACCTTCTACAGAGGTGCCATAGAAAGTGTCCTGACCAGCTGCATCACTGTGTGGTTTGGTGCATGTACTGCATCCTGCCGCAAGAGCCTCCAGCGCATCGTGAGAGCAGCTGAGAAGATCGTCGGCACCTCCTTCCCCTCACTGCAGGACTTACACAGCAACCGCCTCACTCGGAAAGCCCTCTGCATGGCAGGTGATCCCACACACCCACTACACAGCTGCTTCAGACTGCTGCCATCAGGGAGGAGACTGAGAAGTCTCCAGGCTCGAACCAGCAGACTGAGAGACAGCTCTGTTCATCAGGCAGTCAGGATGCTAAACACTCTGCCTGCTCTGCCTCCCCTCCCATTTGAACTGCCTTAACACAAAAAACTTTCTCACACATTACCACACAACACAAAGATTTTAACACTGGACTCTGTGTCATCAAACGGGTTATTCACTAAACTCTCGGTCATGTGCTCATTCAGTTTGCACTACTTCTCATATTTGCACTAATGTTTGTATTACATTACTGCCTATAGTCATACTACTGTTTACATTCACTGTTTACATTTATTACTACTGTTTACATTTATTACTACTGTTTACATTTACACTACTTTTATATCTACACTACTGCTGATACATATACAGTATTCTCTGACCAGCCTTATTTAAGGATGCCCAATGTGCCTTACTGCATATGCCACTTTGCCTCTATACCAACATCAACTACCTCATACATATACTGTGTACATTAACTCATATGCTGCTTTGCCACTCTTTGCAAATGTCAATGCTAGAACCTTCAGTTTATTTTATAGATATACTTTTTATACTTTTTTATACTACTATGCAAAAACTCAGGACAGTATTACACTTTTATTATTTCATTTTATGCTTATGTTCATTAAATGTTTAGTGTTTTAGTGTTGGTGTAAATTTTCATACTTTTATACTACTATGCAAAAACTCAGGACAGTGTTACACTTTTACTATTTTATGCTTATGTTTATTAAATGTTTCAGTGTTTTAGTGTTTAAATGGTTACTGTTGCACAGAGGGACTGAGAGAAACGCAATTTCAATCCTGTGTATCGGTATGTCTGACCCGTACATATTGCAGTTCTGACAATAAAGTTGACTTTGACTTTTGACTTTTTTAAATTTGACGGCCTGTGTCGCCCTCTAGTGGACATTGTGTTAACAGCCGAGTCGGGCTTATTTGACAGAGACGTTCCACATAATGTGAACTCATTGCCCACTTTTTATTTTCTCCAATCTCCCTTCACCTGGTCTTATTAGAGGGGAGTCGACCAGGGCCGGCCCTAAGGCATAAGCAAACAAAGCGGCTGCTTAGGGCCCCAGAGCCATAGGGCCCCCCCTAAGTGGAATAGATTTTTTTAAGTAATGATTTCTATAGTATATGATTGTATTTAATATTTTCAGTTCAGCTTTTTGCAAATTGTTGCATACTTTTACATAGTTTTAAGAACTAATTGTTCAACTTTAAATTTATTTTTAAACCATTTTACATGGTTTCCAGTATTTATTCATTTACATCGTTTAAGTATTTCCTTACTATTTTATTTTATTTTGTCTGATTTTTGCACAATTTAATTCATTTTTATGTATCCAAGTTATTTGATCTGTTTTTGTTTTATTTATTTATTTGTTGTTGATCTTGCAGTACAAATTATTTTGAACATTACTGCTGCAGTTCTTTGAAACCAAAGATAATAAACCAGATGACACTTTTGCTGTAAAATATATTGCATACTGGTCTTTTTTCTTTTTCTTTTGTCACTTTTAATATAAACATATAAGAAAATATAAAAATTTCTGTCAGAGTTGCAATGAGTTCATGTTAGGTGGATGAATATTCTGATCATCTGACTGTTGATTGCATTGACCATTTTTAGCAGAATTAGAGGACCTCAAACTAAATTTAGCTTAGGGCCCCATGGAGGCTTGGACCGACACTGGAGTCGACAGACCGTGCTGAACGACTGTGTGACCTCTTATTGACCCTGGCTTCGTGAAAGGGTGGTGTTTTTGTGCTGATTCGTGAAACAGGGCACTTTTCACCTTTTTGGGCTTTTATTGTCGGAAAACAATACTGTAATTGTTCTTTATTACACACATGGGAAAAAGTGTTTTGTGCATTTTTGAACAAACATGACCAGTCAGTCTGGGTTTCTTGACCGCAGGCTGTGGTGAAAAACAGTCGGCCCTTCCTTTTTCCTCTGGGGTGAAGAGGCCTGAATTGTTTTCGAAGCAGCTGTGAAGTTAGGCTGACTTCTGTTTCCTGTCTCTGCTTGTGGACAACGTCCTAGACTGTGCAGACTGTCCAGCTTGCCTGGAGACGAACCTGTGCTTGGACCAGGCCTGACCCTGCGGTGCGTGGCCGCGTGGCTCTGAGGCGGAGGGAGCTCTGTGCTCACCAGAGTCCAGGGTTTGCCTCTTCTGAGCAGGTCCACGAGGAAGCGAATGTTGTCTCTGTGGCGCGTTCCTGTGCCCACTGGAGTCCCTCTGGTGTGAAAATTGCTTCCTGGGCAAACCTCTGTGCCTCTGGTCACAGCGGTGCTGAACTTTCTCCAGGGCGCCTCCAAATAGTCCTGATGGCTCCATAGCTTGGTGGAGGAACGTGGAGCGTTGGCTCTCAGGCAGCTTGGTTAGCGTGAGCCACAGATGCCTCTGGGCCACCACCAACCCAGCCATGGCTTTACCCTGAGCGATTGCTGCCGCACACGTCAGGCGGAGGATGAAGTCAGCTGTCCTGCGTGTTTCCTCCAGCGTGTTAGCAGCCTGCTTCTTGGAGTTCGACTGCTGGAGCTCCTGTAGCTTTTCAGCCTGATAGGCCTGGAGCATGGACGCGATGTTGAGGGCACGTGCGACGAGGCCCTGAGCTCTGTAGCTTTTCTCCTGCTGGAGCGCAGTCATGTGGCATTGTTTGCTTGGGAGTGTTGGCTTGGAGCCAGAAGTCTTTGGCACCAACTTTGTGCTGCCAGAGTTTCGTCCATCTGCAGCATGTGAGCCAGGCCTGCTGCCTCCATGTTTTCAACGTCCAGGAACTGAGACAAAGGTTGGGAGAGTGGTGCTTTCGGGGCCGCCCATGAGCGGGTCAGCTCGGTCAGAAAGTCTGGGAACACAGGTATTTTGTGTCTCACCGGGATCTGCTGCTTGGCTAAAAAGTAACTGCCTGCCAGTTTGGTCTGTTGTTGACGAGATGGGGGTTCGGGCCAGCTCACCTTCAGAGTCTCAGCTGCCCTGCGGCACAGTTCGAGCAGGGCCGTGCTAGAGCCGCCCGTCTCGCCCTGAGCTGGTGTCGCTCCCTGGGAGAGGCCCGCGGAGTCTCCGTCGTCACCCTGTTCTTTGTCCACGTCCGACATGTCGCACGAGGCCGTGAGGGATGCTTCATCTGCGTGAAGGAGCTCACGTGAGTCGAACTTGGAAAGGTTAGGCTGGGCCGCGCTGTCCCTCCTGTCTTCGTCGAGGTCCACTTGGTCCCCCCAAGTCAGTGACCCACTTACTTCCGTTGTGTCGGCCTCTAGCTCCGCCGAGGGTCTGAGCGGTTTGGGTGGGAGCAGGTCTTTTGTGGTGCTGACTTTCTCCATCATCCCTGCCACGAGCTCCACGCGCCTCTCCCTCATAGCCAGACGAAGCTGGCTGCAGTGTGTGCACGCGTCTGGGTTAGCTAACGCGGCTTTAGCGTGAACCATTCCCAGGCACATGGGGCAGGCATCGTGGGTGTCGGACGCAGCAATGACGAAGCTGCAGTTGTTCGGGCAGGGCCGTGACCCGGGGCTAGCCGGTCTTGTAGCTCTGCCCGAGTGCTTTATCTTCTTCTTCCACCTCTCATGAGCCATGGTGGGGGAAGGCGTCGAAGTTTCCGTCGTGCTGTTCGTCAAAGGCGGTCTCGGTGAGACAGAGCTAACAACGAGAGCGCGTGGCTAAGTTAGCAGGAGCTAGTAGGCGCGAACAGCG
>JBBPBX010006979.1:0-15146 GCA_038048925.1 Garcialebias charrua | reverse complement strand
GGTTCAGACTGGTTTCATTTATCAGGAAGTGAAACTTCCACAGACGCTGAGAGGTGAAATGGCGCAGAAAGGAGTTCAGCTGGACAGAGAAAGTTTCTCTTGTTCCATCTGTCTGGATCTACTGAAGGATCCGGTGACTACTTCCTGTGGACACAGCTACTGCATGAAGTGTATTGAAGACTTCTGGGATGGAGAGGATCAGAAGAAGATCCACAGCTGCCCTCAGTGCAGGAAGACCTTCACACCGAGGCCTGTTCTGGAGAAAAGCTTCATGTTAGCAGCTTTAGTTGAGCAGCTGAAGACGAGTGGACTCCAAGCTGCTCCTGCTGATCACAGCTATGCTGGACCTGAAGATGTGGCCTGTGATGTCTGCACTGGAAGAAAACTAAAAGCCATCAAGTCCTGTTTGATGTGTTTGGTCTCTTACTGTGAGGTACACGTGCAGCCTCATTATGATGTAGCTCAGTTTAAGAAACATCAGCTGGTGGAGCCCTCCAAGAAGCTCCATGAGAACATCTGCTCTCGTCACGATGAGGTGATGAAGATGTTCTGTCGCACTGATCAGCAGATCATCTGTTATGTCTGCTCGGTGGATGAACATAAAGGCCACGACATCGTCTCAGCTGCAGCTGAAAGGAGAGAGAAGCAGAAGGAGCTCCAGGTGAGGAGAGAGAACATCCAGCAGAGAATCCAGGGCAGAGAGACAGATGTGAAGCTGCTTCAGCAGCAGCTGGAGGCCATCAACGTCTCTGCTGATCAAACAGTGGAGGACAGTGAGAAGATCTTCAGTGAGCTGATCCGGCTCGTCCAGAAAAGAAGCTCTGAAGTGAAGCAGCAGATCAGATCCCAGCAGGAAACTGAGGCCAGTCGAGTCGGAGAGCTTCAGGAGAAGCTGCAGCAGGAGATCACTGAGCTGAAGAGGAAAGATGCTGAGCTGAAGCAGCTCTCACACACAGAGGATCACAACCAGTTTGTCCACAGCTACCAGTCAGTGTCAGCACTCAGTGAGTCTCCACACTCATCCAGCATCAATGTTGGTCCTCTGAGATACTTTGAAGATGTGACAGCAGCTGTGTCACAGCTCAGAGACAAACTAGAGGACATTCTGAGAGACACATGGACAAACATGTCACTGAGAGGGACTGAAGGTTTACTGTCAGAACCAGAACCAAAGAGCAGAGCTGACTTCTTCAGATATTCATGTGACATCACTCTGGATCCAAACACAGCTCACAGAGAGCTGTTATTATCTGAGGGGAACAGAAAAGTAACAAACATGAAACAAAATCAGTTTTATCCTGATCATCCAGAGAGATTCACTTCAGATTATCAGATTCTGAGTAAAGAGAGTCTGACTGGACGTTGTTACTGGGAGGTGAAGTGGGGAGGAATTGGAGGTAGAGTAGCAGTCACATACAAGGATGTTGATGAAACAGTGAGTACATTTGGACGTAATGATAAATCCTGGGCTTTATATTGTAACAACAACAATTATCAGTTTTATCACAACAGCATCAGAACTCCCATCTCAGGTCATGTTGTGTCCAGAGTTGGAGTGTACCTGGATCACAGAGCAGGTATTCTGTCTTTCTACAGCGTCTCTGAGACCATGACTCTCCTCCACAAAGTCCAGACCTCCTTTACTCGACCACTACATGCTGGAATATGTTTCTGGTATAACTATGGAGCCACAGCTGAGATCTGTAAACTAAAATAATTTTGTTTGTTGCTGAAAGTTTCTTGTTGTGTTGTCTCCACTGCTCAGAGATCAACGTGTCCAACAGTTTTTGTTCACATTATTGTCCCATCATCTGTTTTACGTGCAGCTCTGATTTATTCAGGTTGTTGATGCACGAGCAAAATAAAAACTTGGAACAGACCTGAAAAATTACAGAACAAAGAACTTTGATCACATGTAGCCAGTAGTTTTTTTAGTCCTAAAACAGGTGAGATGATGTTTTTTCAGTAAAATGTCTCTTTTACATGAAACTGTCCCGTTGGTTCAGAGTTTTTAACTCACAGAAAGATTCATTCAAAGATCAAGAAACAAGAACTGATGTTTGTTGAAGCTGCAATTCCACAACTTTCTCTTTTTTACACGTTTCATTTACCAACATTTTGATTCTGCTGACAGATGAGATGTGTTGTTATTTAGTCACAGATGTAAATTAAAATGTAACGAATCAGAAAACATGAGACAAACTGATTCAAACAACAGACACATTTTATGATCTATTTGATAATAAACTCTTTCTAGACATTTCTAGAACAGGAGAATCAATATTTGCACATTTTGTAAAGGATGTTCACTGTTTTCTCTGAGGAACTTTCTTTGGTCACTTGAACGCAGCATCAGTGAAACAAGCTGTGACTTGTGAAAACAAAGAGATTGATGTTTAAATCTGTTGAACTTGTTTTAAAGGTGGAAACTGGAGCAAACTCAAGAGGACGCTGTCATCCTTTAAAACACGAGTAGACGAGCTTCAAACACTAATTTCTGATTTTTATTGGGACAAGAAATGTTCCAGTTGTATCATCAAATCTGAACAGTGCTGTCAATTATTTCAAAGTTAAATATTCAAAGTAAAAGAGCTGAGTGTGTTGTTAATATTACACTTTTATGATTGTGATCATAACATGATGCTTCAGGTCAAATAAAATATTTTTCTCCAATATCCACTTTGACCTTTTTATTTTTTTCACTTGGACATTTGCTCTCCCAGAGTTTGATCAAATAATGTGATTTATTTTTTCACTTTCTATCCCTGTTAGAATATGATAAATAATTAGAACCAAATGTATCATTTTATTGTGTAAAGAAACATCAAAGTGTCTGATAGTTTTTTTTTCCCTTGAACCCAAAATAAAATAATTCACACAAGGCAACAGAGTGAGATTTTGAATGGCTCTTTGCAAAGAGGGAAATTCACCCTGACCAAGATCAGAATGAACTCCAACTTGCTGGAGTTTTACTCCGTCTTTTATTCAGGCAAGTAACAGAGAAAACAGAAATCAACAAGGTCAAACACACAAGTTTCATCACATCTTCTCAGGAGATAAAGCTAGGTTGAACATCTCGTGTTTGTCTTTTCTTGGGAAGCTAATAGTTTATCGTGCAGGCATGACAGAATTCTGCTGGTAATCAGATTTGTGCACCTAGTAAAACAGGAACAAGGTCAGGTCACAATAAACCCTGTGAAACTAAAGACACTGGATGAACAGAAAAAAGTAAGGTTTAAAATGATGAAACATAAAATAAAAGTCTAAAACATAAAGACTTTTAAACGCCTCTCACAGTGTCAATAATGAATGAATCTTTTAGTTTTGGATGTGACTCCAGTCTGATAACTGACTTCATCCCTCTTTTCTTGTTTTGTTAGAAAGTTGTGTCTCAGTAGATCAGTTCCCTATCAGTCAGCCCACTGCGGTGCAAGAGATAGTAGGGGAATTGCGCCCCCACGCGGTTCACCTGAAGCATTACAATCACGCCTTTTAAAGGGCGAGATACACTCGAGCGTCCTCACGATACGCCAATACGCAGCGTACGTACGCCCCGTACGCAGCGTAGCCCCGCAGGGTAAGTACGCGCAAAGGTATTTTTTTACTACGCATACGCGATCCGCGTGCGCGATACGCGGTGTCTGACCATAAACTTCCCGGCGCCGGACTGTTTTGTATGTTACACAAATGAAATAAATTCCCCTTCTTTATCGCTGATCGGGCCTTTTCTTTTGTTTTTTTGCCTAAAGTCAAGTAACCGCTTCTTCCTCCGTTCACTCGATGATTGAAATGAATGAATTCAGGTCCTACCTTGGTGCGCGATGTTTTAATATCCCCTGGTGGGCTGTGTGCTGCAGGAAAAGCGCTCCCTGTTATTATTTTTATTTCTGAGAGAACTTTTTATAACATATATAGTAGAAACAGCGCATCAGAACACCGCAGAAGTCTGAGCGAGCTGCTCATGTTAAAGGTTTCACTTTCAACTAGGTTTCACATTCAGCTGACTGAGCGCTGTCAATCAATTCAGTAGGCGTGTCAGCAAGTGACCAATCAGCGTGCTCAGTTGTCCCCTTCGTGTGCAGCAGCTCATATTACAACAAGGAGAACGTCTGAGCTGAAGTCAGCTGAAGTGAAGCAGCCGCTCCGTATACGCGCGTATACGTCCGTATACGCGCGTATACGGAGTCTGCTTCACTGTATCTCGGCCTTTAGGCAAGTGAGCGTCCAGCGTCACCAGTCTTTGCGCATACATTTTTAATAGAGAAGGGGTACCCTTGCAGGGGAAAATTTTAAGAGAAAATAAAGGCATAAACAATGTATAATTATGAAATACTTGCTACTTTCACATACATGTACTACATAATTATTTTATAATTTTACTGTAGATTTAGACTTCAACTAGCACGCAGGCAAAAGCATACTATCTGAATAAAATAAGATTTGTGCAATTTCCTCTTTGTACAAAATAGTTATTACAATGGTTAAGTATAATTATAAAAATCATATTATATAGTATCATGTATTGTCCAATTCACCCTACTTATGTTATAATGTAGTGGTGCTGTCAAATTTCAAAATATAAACTTGCTTGACAACATAGTTCTTGGCTAACACTATCAAACTAACACTAGGGTGAAGCCCTCTCCTGATTCAGAAACCTCCACACAGTCAGGGTGCTCGTTTACAACAGCCGTTACGGTTATGCATACTGTATGTGAATTGCAGACACATGCTTATATGCAAACAAAACAATACAGCAACGATTGTACACAATTTCCTCACTTGTGTTTATTGGTTTTACGTAAGTTTAGCTAGTGAATCTAAATAAATTACATGTTTAATTAGTGTATAATAATATATTTATGTGCAAAGAACATTAGCGCATATGTAACAGGGTGCGTAGAACCCGAATTGTGACTCGGAGGGCGTAACCCTGAGGCCAACTGATAGATTGTTACACCGATGCCAACTAATCTAGGGTTTCCCTATTAAAAGTACTCAGGTAGGCCTGGCTCCAGAATAACAAAAATAGAAATAGGTCAAAATATACTTTATTTAGTCTTCAGTCTTAAAATTGGTTATTAAATAACACCAAACACAACTTGCCATGTAATTTGGAGGTAAACAAAAACAAAACTACAACAACCCAAATTAATCCACACAAATACAGTAGATAATCAACAATATAGTGTAAACAACACCAAACTACAACAGACAAAGTTACTACAAGGCTTGATTTTTAATTTGATTATACTTGATTATTGGTTTCTTAATAAAAAGATACTATAACGAGAGAAAGTCATGATTAGTGAAAACTGCTAGCCTGGTTAGAACCAGACCCTGTCCTTCACTTCGCTTCAGACAAGGGTCTGGACTTTCTCCATTTTAAAAAGATTCTTGCTGGAGGCGTTGGCCTCTGCTGAGGAACAAAACCATTGGATATTTTGAACAGGGAAAGCATTCTGCTCCCTCCCCTCAGAGCCACCCCCCGTGCTCTGGTGAACTTGACTGACAACTGCTCCGCCTCCTGCAGCTTTTCTCTCGCTGCTGGCTGCCGCGCTGGAAATCCTGTGTTTATATGTTATAAAACGTTTAAATAAAATAAAATAAAACCATGGATCGCTGGTCCAGCTCACCAGAAGACCAGAAAATCTGATGGGACTCGGGCAGCAACGTAAAACCCGAGTTTAATTCTCGTGACAACCTCAGCCATTTCCTTGTTCATTTCAGCGGAGGGAGAGAAGGAGGAGGGAGCGAGCGATCACTTGACTTTTGGCCAAAAAAAACAAAAGAAAACTCCAGATAAGGGATTAAGAAGGGGAAATTAATACATTTATATCACATATAAAACAGTCCTGCATCGCTTTGAATGAGAACATGCCGCTGCTCGCTGGCTGCAAGCTGGCTGCAAGCTGGCTGCAAGCTGGCTGCAAGCTGGCTGCAAGCTGGCTGCAAGCTGGCTGCAAGCTGGCTGCAAGCTGGCAGAGCCCTTTATAGGGCTCTGCACGCTGGGACAGGTGGGGGCATGGGTTAGGGGGCCAAAAACTCCGCCCCTTCTGTTCTCTGATTGGTCCGAACAAAATTCTACCGGAGAAATCCTTGTGGATGGGAGAAGTCCCAGACTGTGCAGTGAAGGGAAATGAGAATTGAGCGGAGCTGTGCAGGAAGGCGAGGGCCAGGCTAGAAAACTGCAACAGTTCTAAAGTGCGCGGTGCTGGTTCTTTAGTGCTGATTTTGAAATGCTGATTTTAAAGTGCTGAGTGCTACTTCTAAAGCACTAGTTCTAGCTCTTAACACAACTGAGCACCCACTCATATCATCACAGAATAACAGCTACAGGAGAGCATTCAAAACAAGCACAAACAAAAAAAGGAATAATGATTTTTTTTTATTTCATACAAAAAGGCGAGAGCATAATATTGCTGCAGCAGCAATCTGCTGTACACAAAATGACAATAAGATGCCTGTTAACAAGAATAATAATAAAGAAATGCAAAAACAAAAATTAACATGTACCTTAGTAAATCATTAAAAATTAAACTAACCCTGACCATAAAAAAATTAAAGGTTGTGCCTCATGTGTCTCATCTAGATGAACAGTTTGACATGTGTTTCGTGTGTCTGGGTCACATGACCTGGAAGCTATTGCATTTTATTCCTACACCTTTTTTTCGGTTGGTAATTTATTGACGGTCCCTAAGCAAACCACCGTTTGCAGAGGAGCGAGCGGCCGCAGGGTTGCTGACCGACCAGACTGTGTTTGCCGGTTTAGACGAGAGGANGGTTCTCTCTTTTTCAGCTTAATACCAATAATTCTATACTTTGACCAGATGTAATTCACAGGAAACGTTAAACTTATGTTGGAACAGCAGGACTGGTCCATTTATTTAACATAATCAATAAATTACATCACACATTATGTACATGATTGGTTGATCATTTTTCCTATAATTAACTTCAGCACAGATGAAATATAGGAACAACAGAACAAGTGAAGGATGATATTTTACTCATTTCAATTCTGCAGGTACATTAACTTAGTTTCTGGCTTAGGAAGATAAAGGTTTAGGAGGAGAAAAATGGAGGAAGAAAAGTTAAGAGTCAGGGAGTTATCTTGATGTGTTTAACCAGAAGCATGGCAGCTCTCCGGCTGAACTCGGCTACACGTTGGTACCCTTGGCAAAGCATTTGACGACTTTTACCTCGTGAAGATGGTCAGTCTCCCTCGGTCCAGTTTGGTCAGTTCGTTTACCATTCTCAGCGTCTCCAGACGTGCGCCTTGACTCGAACCGAAAGTAACGGCAGCTCCTGGTGTTGTTTTCAAGATAAGACGTTCCTTAAAGGAATGTCAATAAAAGAGCTTTTTCAGCTGTTGAAGATGACTTATAACTTGGCATGTTATAAGCCTTTAACTGAATGACGTGGTCATTAGCGTGTTGACCAGACGATCATCAGTTCTTTGGGGAACCTCATAGCTCGAGGTCCTCAGCAAACTCCGTCAGTTCCAGCAAAAGCTTAGAACTTTAAGGAAGGATCTGAGATCAGTGACTTGTTGTTTCCCCATTGGTCCAAACGAACCAGTGGGATGAAGGTCACTCGGATAGGAGAAGATCAGTTTTTAGAACAGAGAAGAAGTTGTTTAGAATGAAGACAGAGAAACAGATTAGACTGGAGCCAGCTTCATAAAACAACTGATTAAAACTGTGTTCTAACTTCTAACAAAACTGATCGAGTTCAGTCTGACATATTAATTCACTTTCACCGTTTGATTCATCATATGAAGAAGTGATCATTATTTTGAAATAACATTGGATTTCCAACTTGAATTAAACAGTTTGAATTAAACAGTCTTTGACTTAACAAACATTGAATTCAATAATGCTTATACAAGTAACACAAGGTTATTCATTAACACAAAAAGAGGAATAAGAGAGTCTCTTATGACTTATTGTGTTTTGATTCAAAATAATGTAATAAAATAGTGTTAATGTCCTTTTTCTGAGAGTATCAGTGAAAAGGTGTCACTGGGACAGTTCAAGTATCAGAGCGGGCATGGTCATGCCCACTACAGCTGTGATATCCATCACAGAACAAACATATGAAGATGATGATCAAAGAAAATCTTTCTCCAAGAGTAATGGATAGACCAGGGGTCTGCAACCTTTATGACCTTTATGATTTATGCTGATTTGTATTGGATCGTTTGATTTATGATCTGCAATGTTTTTATGTTTTTCGTGTTGTACTTCATTGTCTGTGTTGCCTGTTGCGTGTTTGTTTGTCCAGCACTTTGGTGTGGACTTGTTCCTGTTTAAAGTGCTTTATAAATAAAATGGTATGGTATGGTATGGTATGATCAAAAGAGCCATTTCTTCCTCTTTGCACATTAAATGAAACGTCTATGGAGCCGCAAAACCTGCAAAACCTGGGGTTATCAACTGGTGGCCCATGGCCCACTTCAAACATGTTGGAGGGGGCTTTTACGGCCAGTAGGTGTGATATTCTGAAACTAAAATATCAATTTGTGGTAATATTTACTGGTATTTTCATATTTTAGGGCAAAAGAAAAGACTGGATTTATGGAAATAATATTTATTTTTTTACCAATTTTATAAAAATCCCAATACAAGTAGCCTACGATATGCATGCTTATGTGAGTTCTAATTTAATTGTGGAAACAATTCATAAAGTTTCCTATCATGATGTAATAAAGCATAAAGTTAAAAAGGAGGCCAGTTTGTCAGATACATAATTTAATTTGAAAACAAAAATAAATACTTCAATTTACATCAACTTTTTTTCTTTAACTTTTATTGTTATCAAGTTGACTCACTGTATTTCTTCCCAACAACTTGCCTTTAACGTATTCCCACCAAAACCTTTGGTGAATTTGCAATAAAAGATCACACCGTAAGACTGGAACTGAGCTAAAAGAAGTGGCTAACAAACTGCTAGCATGATGTAGTCAGCAAGTTTTACTCCTTGTGTTTGTACTATCATTCACATGTTAGCTAAACAAATGACTATATAACTGCTAAAACCAGTCATTTCATGTTGCTGGTACAACAACCAATAAACTTCAGTTTTATCTTAGTTTTGGTCAAAACTTAGAGCCGCTGAAAAGGAACCAAAGAGCCGCATGTGGCTCCAGAGCTGCAGGTTGCAGACCCTTGGTCTACAGTGTTGCTCCAATAAGCTCTTACACGTTGATTAGGCACGTTCATGTCGGCACATTGTTTTTTCTTGACAAAACAATCAATCCAATTACTTTAATAATCGACTTAAACTATCGGCTGTCACGCTCTGGTTATCCTCCGGTACACTGTTGCTCAAAAAAATGGTAATTGGGATTCCATTTTTTAAATGCTTGCCTCAACAGGCCCAATTTGTAGGTTCTCTAGCACCAAAAAGCCATTATGTTATACTTTAATTATTTGCCAAATGTCACTGAGATGAAATGAATTATTTGCCACCCTACTGTGTATTATTCACATGGTTGGCTTCCATTACTACAAATCTCATCTACAAGCAGATGGATTTAAAATGGAAATAAAATAATGGTTCTTAGGCAACAATATGAGTAGTCCCCAAAAAATTGAGTAACCTCAGTGTCCAAGTAGCACTTCTCAACTATCTGCAGCGAATAAGGATGAGAACAGCTGCTTGTGTCTACCTTTTAACACCATTAGGTCGTATGAAGCGAATAGCTCAACAACAGAAGATTACAATAAATCATGTATATCAACTGGATGTGTCGTCGTCCGGCTTCTTGGAACAGCTCGCTATAAATGAACATCCACGGCCACATCATTAGCCAGTGGAAGCGAGAGCTGAACTCATAATTTGCCTTGACAGATCCTATTGGAGCTGTAAATTATCTTTGAAACAACAGAAGTTTGCTGAGGCACCAGCCACGATGCTGCGGTCTTTCTTGGAAACGGGGGTACATTATTTCTCATTTAAGAACTGACAGTTGGACTAGTTGAATAAAATTGTGACAAACAGATTTTGTGTTCCCAGAAGGAACACGGGAATGATTTAAATGGTGAATGTCTGTAGTTTTTTAGATGAGCTGAACAGGGAATGCAAGTAAACCTTAACGTTTATGGGTGCAAAACATTTAAGTGGGTAGGAGTTTCTCTGTGCGTAAAAATAAAGGTTTTCTATTTTATTGTATTTGTTTTTTGCTTGTCCAAGGCATGCGATGAATCCTGACATGTGGAGAAAGCTATTTTTTCCACAATGAAGAACTATGTCGGTGCCAGGGTGTGGCCAATGGTGGCCTTGGTCACCGTAGATTAAACTTTGGCCACCCCAATCATTTGAGGGAAATGTAATGTTAAGCAATATAAAAACAAAAAAGGGATTGGTTTATACAAACACAAAAAAAACACTCAACACATATGCATACTCTACACATATGGGCAGTGCTCTTGTAATCCGGAGGTTGCAGGTTCGAGCCCGAGTTGTCATGAAGGGCATCTGGCCTAAAACAATTGCCAAACCTTTCATGTGAGTTTGCTTGCTGTGCCAACCCCTCAAAAAAGAGAGCAGCTAAAAGAAACTTAGTTACTACAGTACAAATGTGTGTTAGTGTGTGCTTGCTTATGTTACTTTGTGAGTAACATAAACAACACATAGTGTGTAAGAAATGCACTTCATATCATTTTTCAATGCATAGTACATTGTGAGGACCAAAGCCCAGTCCTCATAAGGTTCAAGTGTCGTTGGTGGGCTAGGGGTTAGGGTTAGGTATGTACTGGTAATGGTTAGGTTTAGGGTT
The DNA here is from genome assembly GCA_038048925.1 of Garcialebias charrua. Classification (NCBI taxonomy): domain Eukaryota; kingdom Metazoa; phylum Chordata; class Actinopteri; order Cyprinodontiformes; family Rivulidae; genus Garcialebias; species Garcialebias charrua. Next base: position 4,363 of record JBBPBX010006979.1, on the reverse strand, counting down.
AGGTATGTACTGTACTGGTAATGGTTAGGTTTAGGGTTAGGTATGTACTGGTAATAGTTAGGTTTAGGGTTATGTATATACTGGTAATGATTAGGTGTAGGGTTAGGTATGTACTTGTAATAGTTAGGTTTAGGGTTATGTATATACTGGTAATAGTTAGGTTTAGGGTTATGTATATACTGGTAATGATTAGGTGTAGGGTTACGTATGTACTGGTAATAGTTAGGTTTAGGGTTATGTATATACTGGTAATAGTTAGGTTTAGGGTTATGTATATACTGGTAATGGTTAGGTGTAGGGTTAGGTATGTACTGTACTGGTAATGGTTAGGTTTAGGGTTAGGTATGTACTGTACTGGTAATGGTTAGGTTTAGGGTTAGGTATGTACTGGTAATGGTTAGGTTTAGGGTTAGGTATGTACTGGTAATGGTTAGGTTTAGGGTTAGGTATGTACTGGTAATGGTTAGGTTTAGGGTTAGGTATGTACTGGTAATGGTTAGGTTTAGGGTTAGGTATGTACTGGTAATGGTTAGGTTTAGGGTTAGGTATGTAGTACTGGTAATGGTTAGGTTTAGGGTTATGTATATACTGGTAATGGTTAGGTTTAGGGTTAGGTATGTACTGTACTGGTAATGGTTAGGTTTAGGGTTAGGTATGTACTGGTAATAGTTAGGTTTAGGGTTATGTATATACTGGTAATAGTTAGGTTTAGGGTTGTGTATATACTGGTAATAGTTAGGTTTAGGGTTATGTATATACTGGTAATAGTTAGGTTTAGGGTTATGTATATACTGGTAATGGTTAGGTGTAGGGTTAGGTACGTACTGATAACAGTTAGGTTTAGGGTTATGTATGTACTGGTAATGGTTAGGTGTAGGGTTAGGTACGTACTGGTAATAGTTAGGTTTAGGGTTATGTATGTACTGGTAATGGTTAAGTTTAGGGTTAGGTACGTACTGATAACAGTTAGGTTTAGGGTTATGTATGTACTGGTAATGGTTAAGTTTAGGGTTAGGTACGTACTGATAACAGTTAGGTTTAGGGTTAGGTATGTACTGGTAAGGGTCAGGGTTAGGCTATATAAATTAAAAGAAAACTGAATGGAAGTCAATGCAAAGTCCCCGTAAAGATAGTAAGACGAACTTGTGATTGTGTATGTAATTTTATTTTTTATTTTTGACATGGCAACCCAGTTTTTGATAGTGACCTTTTTTACCACCTAGATACAAGCAGACCAAAATGGAAGTCTGTACCTCACTTATTTTTCAAGTTGTCATGCTCACAACACAGATGGACATTTATGGTGGCAGCCATCTTGTACTTGGACTTGGCAACCTGATTTTTGATAGGAAACATTCTTACACCACAAACTGGAACTTGGTAACTTGAAAATTAATAGGGCACCATGTTCACAACATAAACTGATAGATGAAGGGTATTTCCAATTCCCCCTCTTCGCCCTTTAATGGCGGACAATAATTATCGAATTTGATGACTTCTACAACTTTATGAAACTTCATATGTGCTAAGAACACAACTGAGGTAATAATGGGTTGGCTTCCTGACAGTGACACCACTTGTCCTGACACTAAAGAGGGGCAGAGTTGATTAAATGGAACAATATGGTGCAATCTGTGAGAATAAATTGAATTGTAAACATCTTCTATGTGATTATCCATTTTATGCCCTAATTACACTTGTTTCTGAAAATCTTTTTCTGCATGTTATTTATAGCAAGTTAAACTTGTGCAGGTGTTGGGAGAGAGTCAAAGGAGAGGTCTTGAATCCCCTTGCTGTTAGAAATGACCCATTTTTCCATCTAAGATGTGCTAGATTCAGAAAACAGGAAAGACACGTTTTAAAGCTGATCCCTTGCCATTTGCATGAGGTTTTCATTAAAATGTTTAAGACATGCACATCATATCACCATGTTTGAGTATGTATTATAAATGATGAAAAAAAATCTATTTTCTTTTACATCTTTTGCTGTGTTCTCGTGACTTTATGTAGCAACTAACCCTGATCCTTGTTTCCCTGTGCCTCATGCTCAGTTCATTAGGAAACCAATTTAATCCATAAATTTTCCAAGCACTAACATATCAAGTGTACAGCCAGCATCCTTTTTCTATAATTGCAGCGTTATTAAGACCCATCATGCAATTAGCATCATTTGAAGAAAGCCATTTCAAATTTCATCAAATCAACTTGTGAACGTAAATTTCGAAAACAGTTAGTGCCACATTTGGGAAAAAATCAATACGAAATTTTGAGGTATTTCTGGTATCTCAATTATTGGTTGAGTGGTGCTTGGATTTTATTTCTTCATTTTTTTTTCAGATGTTCCCTTCATTCCGTAATGGAAGCCTGAGAATGTAGAAGTTATAGGCTTATTGTTTTCTGCCTGGGACTTCAGAGCATAAAAGCAGTAAGTTGATGTCCCTGTCACTGAGACATTTGATGAGTGAATCTTTGTAGTTTTCAAGATACGTGTTTATTTATTTTTAAACATACTGTATATATATAGATTATTAGGTGGTCGTATCTTGAATTTTGATGTGGCAATCCAATTTTGGATGGCATTTCCTACACAGATGCTGCCTCACATCAACATTAGAGGTGGCACGTTGCTTATTATTGAAGTTATTTAACGTGTAGGTGGCTCAGTTTGTAGAGCTTCCGCCTCTCAGCGAGAAGGTGGCAGGTTCAAATCCAGGGCCGGGGACCTTTCTGGGTGGACTCTGCACGTTCTCTCCGTGCATGCGTGGATTTTCTCCCGATACAGGTAGTCCCCGATTTACGAGCGAGATCCGTTACAACGAGGCGCTCGTAAACCGGAAATCTCGTAATTTGGAACGGCCGCCATTTCTCTCGTAAATCCGGAATTTCGCTCGTAAATTGGAACGGTTTTCGCTAGCGCGACTACAAACACTCTATTTTCATCCAAAAACTGCTTATGAGTGCATAAAAATGATCGGAAACGTGTGTCCATATGCTTAGCTAACTAACTGTGGTGAAAAAACACATGAAAACTCAGTATTTTTTTCGTTTTTTCCAAAAATTCGCAGCTCGTAAGTCTGGAACCTCGCAGATCAGAGCGCTCGTAAATCGGGGACTACCTGTACTCTGGTTTCAGACCAAGAACATGCATGTTAGTCTGGTAACTTTAAATTGTTCCTAGGTGTGAGAGAGTGAATTGCAGTTTGTCTAATTTGTCTCTATGTGTCCCTGTGATGGACTTGCAACCTGTCCAGGGTGTCCCCCCACCTCTCACACAGCGATGGCTGGACATGGACACCCGTATACGAAAATGGCAGCAGCCATGTTGGATTTTAATGTATTAGTAACCAATATTAAATGGTGGCCTTTCTTAACCCTAGATGCAGCTACTTGCCCTTTCTTATTTTTCAAGTTATCCTGCTCATAAGGGGAGTGGTGGTTAGAAAAGGTAGGCCTGTGATTGGAAGGTTGCCGGACTCCAACTACCAACATCAAAATGTGGGTAGGAAAGGTGAAGCACCCACACCTGCCTCCAACCTCAATTGTCCCATTCTGGGCCCTTGAGCAAAGCCCTTAACACCCATTAAATGCTCCTCTGGGTGCCCCAGATGGTGGCTCTCTGCTCCACACAGAGGGTTGTGGTATTTCGGTGATATGTGGTTGTGTCAGGAAGTGCATTCAGAGTATAAACAGTTGCCAAGTCTTCTTGTGAGATAGTTCACTGGGGCAACACCTGAAGAAGGGAGCAGCCATAAGACAGATGAACCTAAATGGTGGCAACTAGGGGTACAAATCTCTCAGTGTCTGGAGAATCGATTCAATTCCGATTTTTGGTGTCACAATTTGATTCAAAATCGATTTTTTTGATTCAGAAACAATTTTTGATTCAGAAACGATTTTTCTATTAAAATGGTCATAAATGTAGTTTCAGTTTTGTATCTGACAAGCTGAAAAGAATAAACAACAATGTAAACAAATAGAACATTTATTTAAAACAATAATTTTAGGTTCTGTACTGTATCAATTTTTTTTGCATCATTTGATATTTATACCAAAAATAGGAACAAATTATACAGGAATGCATTAAATTCTGTAACTTAAATTACCAGTAGGTTAGTTGCCTGGACTTCTCTAAAACAATAAAAGAAAAAGAAAAATCTAGAAAAAAATAATTCTTCCATCCATCATCTTTACCCACTTCTTCCTTTAAGAGTCACGGGGGTCACTGATGTCCACGTCCAGCCATCACTGTGTGAGAGATGGGGGACACCTGGACAGGTCTCCAGTCCATCATAGACAAATAATTACACACGCACGCACGCACGCACGCAAACACACACACACACACACACACATATATATTTAC